>JAAGAY010147641.1:48689-259554 GCA_011801015.1 Ardeotis arabs
TTTTTTTTTTTTTTTTTTTTTTTTTTTTTTTTTTTTTTTGTTGCTTTCTCTTCATTTCCCTTTTTTTTTTTTTTTTTTTTTTTTTTTTTTTTTTTTTTCTAGGCGAGCATCAACATGTGCTGTGACTGGTCAAGAGCCACGTGTCTGCTGGTTAGCCAGCCAGTGTGCCCATGCTGTTTGTCCAGCTGTGCTTAGGCATAATGTTTTGCCAGAGAATTGGTGGCTGTGATGCAGATGACTCATTTATTTCAATTCCACTTTGATTTCCTTCAGACATAAGGGTTGGACTAGAGTTAATTACATAATTACTAGTTAGTAGGCTTTATTTTAGCTTTCAGGAGTTTTTTGGAGCAACAGTGCCAACTTTGCATAGTGAACGAAGACAAATAGTCCTGTCAATTCTGGGGGTAGGCTGGATTCTTTTAGGTAACAGTGACTCTAGGTTTGACTGTCATCGTATTGTTATGACATTTTTCTGAGTCACCAGCTGTATAATATTTCTTTAGGAAGATACCTTTCTACACAGCCACTGTTTATCCACAGCAAATTTTCTTTTGCTGATGCACAAAGAACCTTGCAGACTTGGTGACTGTATTTCAGTGGTGAATGAAGTCCTGTTTCCTTTATCTTAGGTGTGACAAAGTGCTTTCTGACCTTAATATGTTTTTAAGCTACAAAATCACGTCAAAGAGCATCTGAAAGCTTTGTGTTTGAGGTAACTTTTGTTTCCTTTTTTTGATTATAGAGTTGCATGCTTTTGGGAGGCAGAAAGACGACAGACATTCCACTAGAGGGTTATCTGCTGACTCCAATTCAGAGAATTTGCAAGTATCCACTTCTGCTTAAGGTAAACCAAAGAAAGTATTTCTCCAGATGAGTTTTATTGTTGGAACGATTCTGCATTTATTTAGCCCTGACTTTTGTTGTCACTATTACCATCCTGGTTTGCACTTGTAAAAGTTGAATCCTCTCTGAAGAAAATGACTTTTTAAGGGTACAGTCAAAAAGCTGGCTGATGCTGACAGGCTGCTCAGTCTTATAATGCTGTGGGTAGACCAGACAGGGTAACTTACTGACTAACTAACACCTTTTGATTTCAATTTCTTCAGATGTTTACTAAAGCTTATGAATGATGTTTTAGCCACTTCCTGAAAAGCTATGTTCAGATAGAATCATATCAGTGTTCTGAGGGACTGGATGGCTCTGAGGACTGGAAATGGGATATGTCTTTCATCACAAGGTCTCTAGTTTGTGTGTGTTCAGGTCAGCAATGATCAAAATCCTGTATCATCTGACAGCTGTTTGGCGGCTTGTTTGAAAACAGGTCATCTCAGACAAGTTCCCAATGGACAGATGTCATTTCAGAAATGATCACTGCAATTGGCACTAATTGGCCCCCTTGCTAGTGTTCTTGCCGTAGGAGCTAAAGAATAAAAGACCTAATAAGAGCTAACTTACTTCTCATCCCTCCACGTCAGGGCTGGGTCACGTGCCTGGTGGGGACAAGGAGAGGGAAATGGAGGAAGCAGTTTCTGGGAGAGCTTGCATCACTGGTGGCCTTGTAGTGACTCTGTAGCTAACAGCCATCAGTCTCCAGAGATGTCAATCTTTTTCTCAGTCACAGTTACATTATATTTACTAAAAGAAAATTAATAAATAAAAAATATAATAAGAAATTGCCTCATATTTTGAAATAAAGGTCCCTTCCTGAGTTGTGGAAGAAAGTAAGAATTCTGTGATGAGCCGGTGCTCTTGGTCACAGGCTGACCACAGGAATCGACTGTATGTTGTGTAAAACTATTGCAGTGCTGCGTCTATAGATTCAGCGTGAGTAAAGGTTTTCATGGGTACAAACTGGTTAGCTCAATACTTATCTGTTGTGCCATTTAAAATTGTTCGTTTCATGTGATAAATCTTTAAATTATTTGTTTCCATCCAATTGGAACTTTCAGAGATGAATTTTCAAAATACGTCTTCCCTATGAGTGAGATCATTCTGCTGTCTATGCAGCTGTGCACAAAGCCATCTTACAGCAGACGTTCACGCACCGTTCCTTATGGAGCTAGCTACTGGGACGGATTTCTGTGTGTACAGCCAGCTTATCCCTGACTCCGCTTACAGTTTGAACAAAGAAAAACACACGCAATTTAGGCACATAGCAGGATAAGCTAATGTGTGAGACTGCTACAGACATTTGTTCCACATTATTAATAACAGTCAAGACAGGGCAAGGATGCCTAGATCAGGAAAGCACGTAAATGGCTCCAGCTCTGATTTATCTTTGGAGCGGACAGGTTGTGTAGAGATAATTGAAAACCCAATGATGCCTCAGTTTACGTCCGCTGTGTGTTTCCTTGGGTTTAGTGGTGAGAGAATTTGGTGCCCATTCAGTTTGTGGATCTGCATGATGACTGTGAGCAACATCCATGTGCACAGAAAGGGAGTTGCTATGGCATCTGGTATGGTAAAGAGACCAGGGGATGTGGGGACCTTAAAATGTGCATTACTGACCACATAATTTGATAAGTGTTTGTGTTTTTTTGTTTTCACTCTGTGATGTGTTGTGTGATTGTTATCTAGCTGTGTGTTCAAGAATGAAAATGAGATTGCTTTGATTCCTTAGAGAGATTCCTTTTCTATTTTCTAAGAAACTTTAACCAGAGAAAGTAGTCGCTGGGTTCTTACTTTTGAACTGATCTCTACATTTGTGTTGTCACTAAAAGATGAAGTGTTAATCTCCTGCAGATTTCCTGTCATGATTACCCTTTGTGTGAAGGGAGTCATCAGTGGGTACAGAGCCTGAAGACCAGGTTCCTTCATCTTCTTATTCCATGCTGGAAACACCTGGAAACACATCCAGCCAGAGCAGTCAGTATCTGGTGTAGGCTTGCTATGCTTATCTCAAAGTGGTCTTTAACCAGTTTTATCCCAGTATTTTCCACACTTTTTGGACCAAAAGATCGCTGTGTTAGCACTCTGTATTTCTTGTATTTTGCTCTGTGTCCTTGATAAGCTTGAAGTTAGTTTGAAGTCGATGTGGTTTCATCAGATCTGACCACTGGAGCACAGTTTGGGGATCTCAGATCTAAGCCATGCCTGTGGCTGTCTTAAGGAATTCCCTACATTTCTTCTGCATCTCAGTACCTCTTCTTCTTCTCTTTTTAGTATGATTTGGTTACTGAATCACCCATTGCTAATCAGACCTGCTTAGTTTCTAAGCTTTTTGGAAAACATGATTATGAGTGGTAGATTTCTATTGGTTTGGATAATCTGTAGACTTTTTAATCTACTGACAGAAGCTTGACTTGCAAATTAAAATCTGTGTTTTGTTTTAAAAGCTCTTAAAAATACTAGAATGGCAGAACCTGCCGATACTACAAAAATTCCTGTAGGGCTTTTACTCAAATGCCGTGAGGATGCTGGCTACAGAAAGAAATGCACACCTTTGGTTACAAGGTAGCCTCATAGATGGAATGGCATTTTGGTATTCTTCAACTTGAATTTTCCCATTCCTCTGTACCATTCTAGGGCAAGTCTTTCAGAAAATATGGGGTTCTGTATGAGGAATTGGAAGAGCTATGAACGGACCGGTTTATCTCACTTTTCTTTAAGAATTTGTTTTGCAAGGGAGTAGCAAACAAAAGGCTAGAACAAAATAAGTATTTCTAAACCATAATTCGAATATTTCCAAGTTCATTGGCAACTGAAGTCGTTGTGCTCCAGGGATCAAGTATTGACCTGTGGAAATAAACTGATGGTTTCCACTTTCTCATATGTGCGCAGTTGTGTATGTCAAAAGGCCTGCTGGCACAAACCTCCCTTCTTTGAAAGCCAAAACCAAGACCAGCAAGGCGAAGACTGAAACAGTGTTTCTTGCCTTCAAGCCACAGTTGAATAGATTAAAGATAAATTTGTCTTCTGATGCCAGCACTGTGCCTGGGCTGGGGACTCTGGTGTATGGCTCTGGTGCGGTTCACCCAGATCCACGCGTACTTGTCGAACAAATAGCCCTGAAGAGAGCGAACACGAGGAGCTATGAGGAAGCATCTTGTGATGTTACATTCCATTTTTCTATAGGTTACTTTTTGTATACAGACTGATATAAATCACACGCTGTTCACTGCTTGACACTTCCTGGACAGGAAATAAAAGTTTTAAGAAAAAGCTGAGGGGAATTTCTTTTGGTTAGGCAACAAATCTGCCTCAGTCAGTGAGATTATGCCATAACTAGGGGTTGCTCGGCTCAGAAATTGTGTGTGATCATTAAGAAGTGTAGTTGCTGCTGATTCTCAAAGGTAGTGAATAAGCTGTATCCCATTCAAGACTTGTTTGATACTTGCTAGCATGAGATTACCAGAGTGGACACAAATGTTTCAGACGTGAGAACAGCTAAGGGAAAATACAGGCTGTTTCTGTTAGTGGTGACCAGGAAAATGCGTTTCTCCAAGCAACCAAAAAAACCCACCCAAAAAGTGGATTTAAAAATAACACAACCCTCAAATGAAGTGTTTGCTCTCCCTTTGCTACTGAACTGCAGCTTTGCTCCTAAAATAGCTGGTTTGTATTCATGGGGATTGGATCTTATTTTAGCTAATTCCCAGGGCAAACAGATACTATTGTATTCCAACTGACTGGAAAAGTCATAGACCAGAACTATCCTACTTTTCTCTTTTACTTTGTTTTTAGCAAGAGGTTGCGAACATCCAGATTTTCTGATAACTTTGATATGACCTTGGTATAGCATAAGTATTTAGTTGTAGCTAAGTAGTTAGGTTTGATAAAGATAGTATGAACACAGTAATTCAAACTTGTCTGTGTTTGAAAGTTGACCTAAATAGTAGGGTAAGGCACATATTTAAAACACTGTAACTATTTTTTATTAATACCACATGTGAGTATTGTTCTTTGGAATAATAGCATCTAGCATGGTGTTGATTTTGGTTACTTAATTATGAATAATGTACTTGGATCACCAAGTACAGATAAACCTTAAGCATATCGTACCAATAATTTCCAATGTAAAGTATAGCATCCTGCAACTGGTGATCTTGCATTTTCTCGTTCTCTGATGAGAGTATTTGGATTTTTTGACAAATGATGGAAACAGAACAATTATGTAAATTATGGTGACAGATAAATTTTTGTTTTACTTGTAGTTTCTGTTTTTTGTGAACCAAACGTTGCAGCTTTGGAGTGGCTGACTGTAAACACAGATTTTGGTTGGGTTTTTTTTGGTTTGAGTTTTTTTGGGTTTTTTTTTTTTTAGTTTTTAAATTTTGATTGTTTTCTTTGGAAGCCTGTCTAATTTACAAGTCTCAGATCCAGTTTGAAGCATGGGACCCTAGCCTAGCCATGGTGTTTCATAATCTCTGTGCAAATAAAGCAGTCATTATATTAGTATTTAATCCCTGATACAATCTTTGTCTGCTTCAGGCAGCATGCAAGAAAATAGTACAGAATTTGTTGGTCAATAAATTAGTTTTATCCTCAGTTCAAAACCTCCCTAATGTGGCTTCCATTTCTTTTTCTTGCTGTCAAACTTCAGCAAATGATTTTAAGTCTATTTGGGGATGTAGGAGTTCTGAATATTTGTTAGTGATAAGCTTCATGATAAGTTTTCCTTACAAGTGAGAAAGGGGCTTGGACTTGGCTTGAGCGAAAAGCCGTGCTTGCTGAGATGGACATTATGATTTGGTGAGAAAAGAAGCAAAGGCAAACAGATGCACAGACCTTGAGAGCCTACACTGTGTCAGTGACTTAAAACTCCAGTGCGTGTATGTACGCTGGAAAGCTTGCTGAGTAAATAGTTCTAGCAGAATGTTTTGGATTAAAGCAGCTCTCTCTCACCAATAATAATTGTATGACTCTGTATTAATTGGTGTGAACTACACTACTTAAGAGTAGAAGCAGCTGTTGTCTAAAACAATCTCTGAACAAAAATAGCCTTTTTCCTTAATAAAGAGCATTTATGTCAGCAAGAAGAAAACCCTAGGGGAGTGGTGATCATGAGTTAATCACACCATTGGGTGTGGGGATTAGGAGCAGTCCTTTCTGTCTCCTTCCTCCCAACGCACCAGGAATGTGCAGCACATGACAGCCGCACCCCTACAGGCTCCTGATAGCCCAGTGCATGTCACAGAGGTTGTTTCTTGTTTGATGTCTATTCTCTTAAGGAGTCACTCAGATTCCAGCCAGAAATGCACATTCCACCTCTGATCCTTTAAAAATACCTCATAATGTACACAACTCCACGGATGATTTAGGGCAGTAATTATGTATTGCTTCGTGTGATGGAAGACTCATTGGTCCTAGGAGGGAAAGAAAAACTTGGATGCAAAAAGCTGAGTGACCAGATTTAGACTCCTCTTGAAAGAGAAAGCCCAACAGTGAGGCACACATGAGCCTTAGTAAGTGCAGCGCCTGGACTTTGAAAGGGAAAGATGGGAAACCGGTGGTGTAGATACAGAACAGGATGAAGAAAGGTTAACTCACTGCCTCCCCTCCTCTCCCTCTCCAGAGCTGTTTAAGGAACAGAACCTTCTAAGTAAATACAGTTAATCTTTGGGGGGGTTGGTTTTTTTGTTCTTTGGCATTTTTTTTCTGGTGGTGTTGCTCTTAAATTCATGACATTGCCTGGTTGCAATCCAACTCTGTGTAGCACAACTTTAAAAATTACATATACCCTCCAGAGTTGTAAGGAACACTGCCAATTTATAAATCATACTTCTGTCTTCTGCACTTTTTATATAAAATCATAAATAACTCGTAATATTTATAAAACTAGGAACATGTTTTTGTAACATTTTAATGTAGCATCTGTCATAGATTTGATGGCACATTGAATATAATCTGTTTTACTGTTTTATCCTTGCTTGTCTAGCCTTTACCCTGCAGAAACATTGACATAATTACAAATTTAAAAAATACACAGAAAAAACCTGACCTGCTATGATTGGCAGGTACACAGATAAAGCCTAGTGTAACACTTATTTTCTGGTTAGTTTAAGTGGAAAATAAATTTTAATATAAGCAAATTTTAATAACTGTAAAATAAAAATATAAAACTCTTAGAAACATCTGTGTTCACAGAAAGGTGGGTTGTTCTTTTTTTAAAAGCACGCATTTTTGATCTGAACTGTTTATTAACACAACTTTTTGAACTGGTAAGCAAAGAAATATGCTGTCTGTTATCTCTGTAATCCTGAGATGTTCAGTAAGTAACCAACGGATGTCTCTCGGAAGCGGTATTTTATGCATGCACTGGTTTGTAGCGCCAAGTGTGACAGCCTGACAAGCAATGATTTGCACCAGTCAATGCACAATGTTATTCACTGCACAAAATCCGTGTTAAGCTATGTCTGAGTGTCCTCAAGAATATAAAGATAGGAGGAAGGAATTTTTAAAATACAGAAACTTGTAAATTCCAGCTGCAAAAATGTGTTCAGTTGTCAGTTTTGAGTACACAAGCAATCATTTTTGTGTTGCAAGGGAGGACATGGGGAAGGATGATGGAGATTTCTTTTTTGAACAAGATCAGTTAAGCAGAATAACATCCTTTTTTACTAGGAAATGTTAAAATTGTGTTTACATTTAAAAACCCTCTAGCTTCCTCTGCCTGCCTGCATTGTTCACTCGTTGTTCCTCCTGCCACCTCTTTGTGTCTTCCTGTGCAGTGTTCTTTTTGCTGAGTTACCCCCTCATAGGTTTTGTTGTTTGGGGGTGAAGCACAATTGGTGAGTAGACAACTATATGAGCAGCTGAGATGTCTGTCGTCTTATGTGATTATTTAGATTCTATCATGTTTAGAACTCTTTTAGCCTTAAGCTATTTAAAGCTGCATCTGAGATTGAAATACTTGAGTTGGAAATCCTTTTACTCCATTGCGTAGGCAAAACCTGTCACTTCTGAGTAGATGGATGTAGATGTCCTGTCCTTTCCTTCTGTATGCTGTTCAGGAGGACACTACAGCTGGATGTAGATGTCTTGATGTGCTCTGTTACTCCCGTTGTAAAATGAGTTGTGTTCTGTGTGTAGGTGTTTCGAGTGGCAATACCTCAATCTTTGCAGCTATGAAAGAGGAAAATTCTGTGCCCAGAGGATGTTCTGTCTTAGTTCTTTAAAGAATAAAGATTTTTTTTTTCCCCAGTTTATGATACAGAATACCTTTGCAATTCTTTCTTTTATTATTTTTTTTTCTTCCCTCCCCCAAAAAAAGAAGAGAGAAAAGTCAGAGGATAATGGTGAAGATGACAGAGGCAGTGAAAAATGCCGCTTTTCTTTTCCTGACTGCTGGTTAGTCTGAAGGATTAACAAATCTTTAGCTAGAAAGTAGATGTGTTTTACAAATTATTTTAAGAAACTCTGCAAGGAATAGTTTTCTCATTTCCTGGCCCTATTAGTGCACAAGTTTCAATACAGAAGATAGTAATTCCAGACAATAATATGTATGAGCTTTATGGAGGACAAAGACATTCATACCCAAGGTTTACCATCTGGTGTGTCTCTCAGCTGCCTTTCAAAATGTTGTCAAATGCTCTCGGAGTTTACACATCATAAATCTGTCACTAAAATAAATAAGCATCCAGAGCTCCCTGGCTGTATTTCATAGAATGACAGAATGGTTTGGGTTGGAAGGGACCTTCAAAGCCCATCCAGTTCAACACCCCCTGCAAGGAGCAGGGACACCTCCAACCAGATCAGGTTGCTCAGAGCCCTGTCCGACCTGGCCTTGAATGTTTCCAGGGCTGGGGCATCCGCCACATCTCTGGGCAACCTGGGCCAGTGTTCCACCACCCCCAGTGTAAAAAAAAAAAAAAAAAAACAAACCACCAAATTCCGTATGTCCAGTCTGAATCTACCTCCCTCTATTTTAAAACCATTACCCCTTGTCCTGTCGCAACAGGCCCTGCTAAAGAGTTTCTCCTTGTCTTTCCTGTAAGCCCCCTTTAGGTATTGAAAGGTCACCTTCTCTTCTCCAGTCTGAACAGCTCCAGCTCTCTCAGCCTGTCCTCGTAGGAGGGGTGCTGTTTCAGAAATGCTAGGCTTTGCTCTTTTGGGGAATGGCAGTGTCAGAGCAGCATGGCTCTTCTTCAGATGGCTTAAGACTAGGCAGTGGTGGGACAAGTTCTCTGACAGTCTATGCTGCTTGTGCTGTCAAGGCAACTGACTGCCCCAGTCAGCACCCTGCCTGCCTTTTGCAGCCTGCTCTCCTGCTCCTTGGGCAGAACTGCAGGCAGGTAGCAAGAGCGGGGAAGATGCTGTGTTTATGGCAGCAGAGGGCTGTTGTGAATGAAGAGTTCTTTCTGTGTGTCTTGGTGATATTTCAGAAAGGAATATTTAGACAGTGCTCATGTATACATATCGGTTTCCAAAGCTGTGTGGGTGACACTTGAGTTGCAGAACTTCATTGATTTTTAATGAGAGTTATGTAGCAAGAATTCTGCACTCTGTTTTGGAACCATGGAGCAGAGGGCAGTGTTACCAAGGTGCAACACCTCTCCCTTGCCTTTTCTTTTTGAACACTTAATTTACTTGGCCTTATTTTCAGCAGAAATTGGGTAAAAACTTCCATAGGGAATTTCATTTGTGATATAAACTAACATTTGTAGCAGCCAGTCTCTTTCCTGTGCATGTTACTCACTCCATAAATCAACCAAGAGTTTAAGATCATTGACTCCTCTCTATTAATGGGGTTCCTAGCTGTCAGCACATTACCCATCTCCTCTGTCATCCGTCTGACGAGAGCCATTGTCAATTTCCATTTATAATTTTCTGAAAAGAGAAATTGTAGCTGTTAATAAATTCTCAAAATGCCAAATCTGTGCAAAGAACTGAATAGTTATATTTCATTGGACAAACATGCAAAATTCCAGTCCATTCATTTGGGCATTTCTGTGTGCCTATGTGGGAATGACAGCATGTCCCATTGCCATGTTTTGATTCTCATGAGACCTGTTCCTTGCATTACTTAAAGGAGTCTCAGTGGTCAAGCAGTTTAATCTCAAGATGCAAATTTCACTTTAAAAGGTTCTGCAAATGGAGAAGTGAATAAATAAGTAATTAAAATACTTTGCCCTTCTGTAATACTGGGTCTCAAGATAGCTTACTCTAGTGCTAGTGAGCTAAGTCTTGTTCCAGCCAGGGTGAGAAAGCAGAGAGGAAGCACTGAGAGGCTCTGTGCAAAGGCAGCTTGTACTGCTTTTAACTCTAGCTTCCTCCTTTCAAATACACCTTCCAGTTTTGCTAGTATCCAAGCACCTCACAGTCTAATTATTTCTTCTACAGTTATTTCTGCTAGTAGAAAAGTATAGCTAGGTATGCACAAGGCTTTCCCATGCGAAAGGTGACTTCTGTGTAAAGAACTTTGTAGAGCAGCTCTATGAATCAACACTAGGACAGAGAAAGTTCCTTGATTTAGAAGTGCAGAGGGTCAGATTTAGCAAAATGGTTGGGTTAGCAGCTATTATAGTTACTACAAGTTAGTGCACGCTTCAGCAGAGCTTGAACTTCGGCCCACATCCCTCCACTCTCTGACAGGCCACGTAACTTGAGCCTGAACGTACCGGTGAACTTCATCTAGAGGTTGTGTGTGGACATAAGTCAGTTTAGGAGCCGTGCTTCTTATTACAGACTGTGTGACCAGCTTTGGCAAGGCAAGCCCCAGTAATGCTCAGGATGATACCTGAAATTAAAATACGTCGGCACCAAGACACAACGATCTTTAATGCCAATATGGCAAAATTCTGTGTAGTGAAGAGACACTTGCTTAGGTTTGCATGCTGAGTAAAGAAGCAGAAGACAAATCAAACCACAGATTAAGCCTAGTTGGAGCCCATGACAGGCATTTGAGGATTGCAATCACTTATTTTGGATGAACAACAACTGTAACAGGCTGTCTTTGCCCTCAGCTGTGGGAAGTATGGATTGAAGCAATTTAGCTGTGTTGAGACCACAGTGCTGTGCAGGCTCTCTGGCTATGTTCAAACTCATTCTTGTGTCTCATGCAAAGTGATGCAATTTAGCAGCAGTTTGCCATTTAGACACAGGACTTTAAAACAACTAAATAACATGTTGAGGCAAAACAGAACATAGTGAGAAAGTTAAATATTCCAAGTAATCGAAAAATGTGGGTCTTAAACACTATATTATGTATCAAGATGAAATTACCAGCCTTAGTTAAGGTTTCTTTAATGTATTTTTATCCAATTGTGGCTGACTATAAAATACTACTGGTCTAAAAAATAATTAATTGTGAGTTGACAGTGGTTACCCTTTCTGCCAAACTGGTTAATATTGTCAAGTCCCAAGTTTTCCCACCACTGTTTTTCAGTGGGCAGTGTTTAACTGGGCTCTTGTACATTGAACCAAGTGAAGCGGACTCTCTTAGGAAGTCCTTCAGAGCAGACACGTTGTTCATCTCACCAGTCAGAAACATGTACCCCAGCCTCCTAAACGTAATCTGAGGAAGAGTCCCTGCTAAACTCCTGCTGCTCTCTTGGCCTCACTCTTTCCCACTCCAACACTTTTTCCCTGCTTTGCCTTCTGGTGAGCCCTCTATGCTTGCCATGGTCCTGTCTCGGAGGTTAAAACACTGAACTGAGTGCCAGAAGGTCTTGGTTCTGCAAATGACTTGCCATTTGGCAAGTTATTTACTGTTCTGTCAATGAATTTTCTCCTTCATAAAATTACTATTATACTTCCTGACATGCAAAAACATAGGACAGGTGGGGCTAGTGCATTTCCCTGCAGTTTCTGGAGGCACAGAGCTGTAGGCTCTTATCTGCATGTGATGGGTTGACCTTGGCTGGCTGCTGGTTGCTCAGCCAGCCACTTTCTCACCCTTACTATTTGATAGGGTAGGGGAGAAAATAAGATTAAAAAGTGCATGTGAATCAAGATGAAAACAGGGAGATCATTTACTAATTACCATCACAGGCAAAACAGTTTTGACTCAATTTATTGCCAATTAGAATCACAGAATAGTTTGGGTTGGAAGGGACCTTTTAAAGCCCATCCAGGCCAACCCCCCTGCAAGGAGCAGGGACATCTCCAACCAGATCAGGTTGCTCAGAGCCCCGTCCAACCTGGCCTGGAATGTTTCCACGGCTGGGGCATCCACCACTTCTCTGGGCAACCTGAGACAGTGTTCCACCACCTTAACTGTAAAATTCTTTTTCCTTATGTCCAATCTGAATCTACCTCTCTCTATTTTAAAACCGTTACCCCTCATCCTATCCCAACAGACCCTGCTGAAGAGTTTCTCCTCGTCTTTCCTATAAGCCCCTTTTAGGTACTGGAAGGCTGTTGTAAGGTCTCCCCGGAGCCTCCTCTTCTCCAGGCTGAACAGCCCCAACTCTCTCAGGCTGTCCTCACAGGAGAGGTGCTACAGCCCTCTGGTCATTCTTGTGGCCTCCTCTGGACCTTCTCCACCTGGTCCATGTCCTTCTGATGTTGTGGGCTCCAGAACTGGATGCAGTACTGCAAATGGGGTCTCACAAGAGGAGAGTAGAGAGGGAGAATCACCTCCGTCGATCCGCTCGCCACGCTGCTGGTGATGCAGCCCAGGATGCACTTGGCTTTCTGGGCTGCAAATGTGCGTTGTCAGCTCATGCCAAGCTTCTCATCCACCAGCACTGCCAAGTCCTTCTCCAGCATTGCTCTCATTCTCCACCCAGCTTGTCTTTGTGCTTGGGATTGCCCCAGCCCATGTGGAGGACCTGGCACTTGGCCTGGTTGAACTTCCATAGGTTCACGTGGGCCCACCTCTCCAGCCTGTCCAGGTCCCTCTGGATGGCATCCCTCCCCTTCAGCCTGTCGACCGCACCACACAGCCTGGTGTTGTCAGCGAACTTGCTGAGGGTGCACTCTATCCCACTGTCCATGGTGCCGAGAAAAATGTTAAACAGGATCGGTGGATATATTTGTGTGGATGGAAAAATATATGTGGATGATGAGAAACAAAGCCACGTTCTTCCCACCCGCCACTGTTTTCCCCAGGCTCAACTTCACTCTTGCAGTCCCGGCTCCTCTGTTTTCACCCCAGCCCTGAGCAGTGCGGAGGAGTATGGGGCATGGGGAATTGCAGTCAGTGTATAATATTCCTCTCTGCTGCTCCTTTATCCTCATGCTTTTCTCTGCTCCAGTGTGAGCTCTCCTGGGGCTGTTTTTCTTCAGGATAAACCTGATCCTCTGTGTGTCCTTTATGGACTGCAGTTCCTGTCAGGAGAACTTGCTTCTGCAGGGGCTCTCCACCTGCTAGAGTTTCTTCAGGGAATATCCACCTGCTGCAGCATGGGGTCCTCCACAGGCTACAGTGTGGGTATCTGCTCCGTCATGGTCCTTTATGGGCTGCAGAGAGAGACCTGCTCCAGCCTGGTTTCTCCAGGAGCTGCAGTGCAATCTGCTCTGGCACCTGGAGCACCTCCTTCCCGCCTTTCACTCTTGGTGCAGGCCTCGCAGGGCTGTTTCTCTCAGCTTTTTCCTTTCTGAAAAGGAGTTTTGCTGAGTTTTGCCCTGTTTTAAACACGTTTTCACAGAGGTGCCACAGGTTTCTCCTGACGGGCTCAGCCGGGCCCTGCTGTGGGTCTGTTGCGGGGCTGCCTGGAACTGGCTGGAATGGGCACGGGGCAGCCTCTGGCCTCTCCTCGCAGAGGCCTGTGCAGCCCGCTCTGCCAGTGCCTGGGCACAGACACCGGTACACTGAGGTGTCTGGGTTAGGAGAGCGTCTCACTGGATCCCTCTAGGCAGTGGACGGAGACAGGCTCCTCATGAGGGCAGTTCCGCTCTTGGGTAAATCTGATTTGCACTTTGGTTGCATTTTTCTGCTGGTTAATAGAGCTAAACAACCTAGGCCCTAAAGCTGCACATGGGTGGAGATGAATGTACCTGATCATTTCTGTAAGTGCTGTGGGTGGGGTATACAGCCTAACATTATTCCTGTAAGGCCGTAGTTTACAGAATACCTGTTCTGGTTTTGTTTAGTGAGGGGGGCCTAAGGTGGCAGCTTCTGTAGGAAACTGCTAGAAGTTGCTCCCCTTTGTTCAGTGGACTCGGCCGCGCCTAGGGCAGACCTGCTGCTGGCCAAGGCCGAGCCGATTGGTAGCAGAATGTTCTGTGATAACGCCTCTGAGATAACATATTTAAGAAGGGGAAAACAGAAAAGGAAAAAAAAAAAAAAAGGGCAGAGAAGATGTGAAGCAGCTGAGTGGGGGCAGAGAGGGGAGGTGCAAGCCTTGTGGGCTTTGCAGGCCTCACCCTCTGGCCTCCCGCTGGGTGGCCGCCTGGGCCCAACTCGGCCCAGCTTGGCTGCAAGACGTGGAGAGGAGATGAGAAGTGAATAAGATGTAAAAAGGATCCTGAGAGGCGTCTGCCAGCCTGTTGTAAGGAATGGCTGCGGACACCAAGGTCAGTGAAGAAGGAGGGGGAGCAGTAATGCGGCTCCTGGCCAGGATTCCCCTGCAGCCTGTGGTGATAACCATGGTGGAGCAGGTTGTCCCGCTGCAGCCCATGGAGGTCCACGGAAGAGCAGAGATCCCCCTGCAGCCCATGGAGGTCCACGGAGGGGCAGAGATTCACCTGCAGCCCGTGGAAGACCCCACGCTGGAGCAGGTGGAGGCCTGAAGGAGGCTGTGGCCCGTGGAGGGCCTGCTGGAGCAGCCGTTCTGGAGGGACTGCACCCCGTGGAAGAGCTGACCCATGCCGGGGCAGTTTCACGAAGGACTGTAGCCCGTGGGAGGGACCCCATGATGGAGCGGAGGAGGAATGCAAGGAGTTCTTCCCCCGATGACGAAGTAGTGGCGTAAAACAACACGTGATGAACTGACTGCAACCCCCAATCCCTCTTCCACCCCCGCCCCGTGCCGCTCAGGGGGTGGGGGGAAGGTAGTAGAGATAATGTTAAGCCTGGGAAGAGAGAGGGGTGAGGGGAGGTTATCTTGTTCCCTGTCTCATTCTCCTGCTAGTTTTAGAAATAAATGAATAGGTTTTCCCCAAGTCGAGTCTGGTTTTGCTCGTGACGGTAACTTTAAGGAGTTTCTCCCTGTCCTTATCTCAAACCTCGAGCTGTTTTTCTTATATCATCTCCCTGTATTCTCTTGGAGGGTGGGGGGAGTGAGAGAGAGAGACTGCGTAGTCTGGTCCCGATCCAGGCTGAACTACGACAATACCCCACTTCCATAGCTCTAGTGGTTCCCGATAAGACCTGATATAGGCAGAATTTTTGTCTGATTGAAGGGATCTGATCCAGCATCACTGAAATACTGGGTGTGCATCACTGGTGCTGGTATGGCATCTAGATCGTGGCTAGGTCAACAGTCTGGGACATGTCTTTGTAATGGACAATGGTTTTTTTTTTATGTAATTTTAAAATTTATTTGGCCTTGTTTCAAACTAGAAGCAAACATATGTGACACAGCAAAACTTATTTGGCTTGAGCTCACTTAATGTGGTGTATTTAACATGAGTGATTGTTTCATATCAGCATTCATATAAAATGGCAACCCTGCACAAATGAAGAACAGAGAACAGCATCTACAGCAACGTGTCCGCAATTTCTTTTTAATTTTGCAGTGGTTCTGGCATTTTCCTGTGTGATTGGACACTAATGCTTGTGCCTTTCCATGAGCCACTTCCAAGTATACATTGCATGTTTTGATTCCTTTTATTTTTTTTTTAAAGGAATTAGCGAAGAGGACTCCCTCTAAGCATCCTGATCACCCAGCTGTCCAGAACGCATTGCAGGCAATGAAGACAGTCTGCACAAATATCAACGAGACCAAGAGACAGATGGAGAAACTGGAAGCGCTTGAACAGTTGCAGTCGCACATTGAAGGATGGGAGGTACGATGTAGGACTAGCAAGCTCCCTGGGGGCAGTTCACTACACAGTTTAATGGGCTGAAGTTTAGCAACTCACACTGTGTACAGGGTTTTCTGTTTCTTATGTGGTGTGTAAATGCTTTTGAAGGTGTGCATGGCATCACTCTGACAAGCTGAGAATTTAGTGTTTATTTTGAGTGTGCAGGTTGCTGTGAAATTGTAGCAGAACAAATAGATTATGAAAGAAAGAGAGGTGTTAGAGCGAGAATGAACTGAAATTTCAAATTAGCAGATCTAATTTGAAAGACAAACAGGTCCAGAAGATTAAATCAAGATTGGTCTAAATAACAGAAGTTTCTCTTTGCATTCCTGCAAGCCTGTAGTTTTTTCTAGGAGCTTTGAAAGTTAGCTCACTTAGCTTCATACAGATTTCCTGTGTAAAAGATAAAGGTTAGATTAGAAAGTGACTGGTATATTTGTGTTTGCTCCAGTTAAGTTACTCATAGATGTGTTTCTCATGATGTGTTTATCAGTAGGTGGATCTGTGTAGGTAGAAGCATTTACTAGGGAAGGGAGAAAAATAAGAGAAGGAGAAAACTAGAATGTGAAGCTTGGGGGAAGAGGAAATCTGGAAAATGAGCCACTTGGTAGAAATGCTGGGAAGTCTGGATGATATGCAAAGAGTTGGCAGCTTATCTTATGATAACTTCAGTTGAGGTCCTTGAATCAGTGGAGTTGGAAGCCTCTGGGAGGTGCACCATAGGGAGTCAGTAGTGTTAAATGGTCTCATGGAGAGAATGGCTTCGGTGTTTAGTGAGACTGACATTTAAAATGTCGAGGCTGATCATTGCCAGCTGAGGGTTTCTTAGCTGAGGACATTTTGTTAGAGGTCATGTAAACTTCCTCATGTTCAGACTCTTGGGTGCTCTCTGTGACACTCTTGGGTTGTTTTTTATCTTTCGTGTATGTTTTAAACCTTGCTCATTTTTTTCCCTGAAGGATGTTCTTGGCATCCAGCTAAAGACGTGAGAACAACCCAGATATCCAGCTGTGTATTTTTTGGATAGAAAGCTCAGCAAACAAAGTCATACAATGTTCTATACAGTAAGACTTCTAGAAACAGTTAAAACCATTTCAAGTTCAATGCAACTCACAGGTCATCTAGGCAAGAGGCATGATTTGAACTCTGGAGCCTGAAGCATGGCTATTAAAGTGTCCAAGATGCCATAAATGAAGTGGTATCCAATCTTACTGTGGGGTTTTTTTTGGTGGTTTTTTTTTTTTTTTTTTTAGGGTTTAACTTATCTATGGTGACGTTCTGGGGCTGAAAACCCTTTCGGATTTGTTTATGTACACTGATTTGTAACAAAGTCCCGTAGGTCACTCAGCTCAAAATTTCAAAAAGAAAGAAGTGTTTTTCTCTCCCAGCAAGCTGTTTAAATTATTACTGTAGAGCAAAGTGCTATGTTTGTAAATAACTTATTTTCATTCTTTCAGATGTATTTCACAGTTTATTCCTAATGAGAAGGGCTCCTAAGTTCTATCTATGCAAAGCTGCAATTGCAGAATTAAATAAATTTTGAGCTTAAAAATGCAGTGATAGAAGCCACAGAGCTGACTGTAGGAGGATGTTTATATGGCAAATTTATGCCTATTTTTAGTTTATCTGATGGCGTTCTCTTCTATGAAACAGAAAATTTTCTTTTTCTGTTAGCATGGATATGAATTCTGAGACACTGGTGCCCTGTATGTACAGCTGTATTATCACACGTGCTAATTCGACAAGGCCTACAGCTTCCAACTATTTTAATCCAATGCATCTAAAGAGTCAAGAAGAAGTGAAGATCAGCTTACATATGACCAAGTATTTTACAATTATAAGGGGTGTAGCCTGAATCTGGAGAGCATGTAAGCAGCCCAACATGAAGTTAGCATTAATTTGTTCACATAATTTGGAACAGGCTCCACCTTGTCTAATGTTTCTGTTTAACTAAACCAGCAATTTCACTGGTTTCTATGATTTTGCACTTACTTCCAGCTGTCCCAACGGACCATCCCTGGTCTGATCTCTACCCTGTTGCTGTCAGTGCCACCGTCAATATTTCCAACACGAAGAACAAAGTAATGTTATTTTGCTTTTGCAGTGTCTCTTCTTGTTCTTGAGAGTCACCTATAACTTCCTGAAGAGCGGTAGTTGTTTTTAGAGCATTTTCCTCAGTTTTTAGAGCATTTTCCTCAGCATTTTTTCTTTTAACATCTCCATCCACCAGTTTGCGTTGCCCTCTCTAATACAGCTATCACTGTCCTACACTGAGGATACACTGGCATCATCCTGTCAGTCTCTTTCTGAGACAGATTATAATGAAGGGGACATGTTAAACTAGGCCGAGTCTGGGATGCCGCTGAAGACCTGCAGCTTAATCAGAGGTCTGTTCGTCAAAATGAACTCTGCTCAGATTCATTCTTTTGGAATGCACAGAATCCTTGTAGATGTATGTTATGGATTAGTCTCAGGCAGGTCAATTTGATTCTGGTTAATCCTTCTGGGAAACAAAAGATTAGTTTAAAAAAGGGGGATGAAAAGTAGAGGATGCATGAGAAGATCAACTTGTTCTTCACAAGTTAATATCGTGTTTCTGTTAATTCTATGTTGATTTTTCTGTGGGGAGAGCTCCTCCTCCTGAGTCCTTGTGAATTATTTTCACTGAACAACTGCTACATATCCCCAGATTCTCCCAGTCTGAAATACATAGGAAAGCAAAGCTCCCTGTCACAGAACAGCAGGAATTGTAAGATGTGTGTTAGTGCTTGGGCAGATCAATAATGTTATAACTGGCTGTAATTTGCAATTCTACCAGCTATGATGTTTTCTTTCTCTTCCCCTTCTGCCTCCCCTGCAGCTTAGTCCCACGTAGAAAGGTGAGAAATCCTGTGTTGTCTCTGAAAACATTAAATAAATCCTCTTACTCTGTTTCTTACTATTGAAAAACCTCTCACATTGGTATAAATAGCAAGTAGCTAGGTCAACAGCAAACAGGAAATGCATCAGCATTGTTTAGATACCATCGCGATGGGTCTGATGGAAAAATAAAGAGTCTTAGATTTTTAGGGCGAGGAGCAACCGTTGCAATTGTTTGCTTTCACATCCTGCACAAAATAGGCCAGATAATTTTAGCCAGTGATTCCTGTGTTGATAAAAGACTGACTCCAATTACTGATGTCACTGTGCTCATTGCTTTTGCTATCCTTGGGTATCTTTCAGAAGATTAAGTACTTGATGTTAAGGGGCTCTAAGGCCTTGATTTCTCCATTGGGAAACCATGAGGAGCATGTTTTTATGTTATACAGTCAGTTGGTTTCTGTTTCTATTTGTGTATGTACTGGTAGGCCTTTGGGGTCATAATTCTGAGATACAGTGATTTCTCCTGGAGGTAGTAACAGGTCATTTTCAGAATATAGCAAGCGCTCATTTCTGGACATGTATTAACTCTTTCTGTAGAATGATTAAGAAAATAAAAACATCTCAGGACAGCAGATGGAACTATTGCATCTAGCTAGTTGCTGCATCGTTCTATCCAGAACGTATAGCAACACATGTGGAGCACACAAATTGGTGCTGCATACTTGGCAGCCTTTAAGAGTAGCTGCTTCCTCGTTAACTAAAAGCAAGACATGAACAGCACAGTTGGCAAGATTTGATTTAGAAAATGGTGTAATCAGAGCTTCATTCACACCTTTAGAGTGACTGCATTGCATTTAGAAAGGCTGATTTCATATCGGTGATTTCCCATGAATAGCGTGATGGCAGCAAACGGTACCTTCCTCAAAAAAACCCCAAAAAATCTCAAACCAAAACAAAAAGCCAGTCACGCATGCAGTGTCTAAAATCATTCAAACAAATCCTTCTGAGATGACTTTCTAGATGGAGCTGGATTTCATGCCCGCGCACAGAGATGTCTTCAGTTTCTTGAAGTGAGTTGAGCTGTGTTTTACTGGATTTTTCTGTTATTTGTGAATACAGAGTTAATGGAGCTTTGGAAATCAAGCAGTTTTGTTGATAATGAATGTCTTGCAATCCAAAGTCAGTTCTCTTTTCTAGTAAGACTCAAGGCAGTGGGTCTTAATTTACTTCCTTATGTGCATGCTGACTAGGAAGGAAGTTACCTTTACCCTGCCTAAGTTGTCCTTCCAACTCAGAGAAAAATGCAAAAACTAATAAGTGATCCAGAACTGGGTGGAAAATACGTCCAAGGCTTCAGGGTGTTTTTCTGAAAAGGGACTTTTATTGGTAGGATACTCTCGTACCTTTGAAGTAATACTAGGTCAAGGAATTTAAGGCTAGTGCCTAAGAAATCTTAGGCAAGTGTCTAAGATTTGGCCAAACCATCTTGTTTGGCTGATGGAAAAGTTAGGGAGCAGATTCCCGTCTGCGTGCATTCAGAATATGGGGGCACTTGGAGTTTGCCTGTGCTGAGAGGAACCTGGGACAGTCCTATATTTGTTTTTCATTTGGGCGCAACTGCTTTGGTCCTGAAGGACTCCATTTAAAGGATTGTATGATTGCCTTTCCTAGGAATAATCTGAGTAACAGTTTGGGGAGTGAATGGTTGGGTGGCCTACTGTGGTTTTTAGCTTCTGGGCATCCTCGTAGGCTAAAGTATCTTGAGCACCAAGCTCAGTTATGTCTACCAGTGTCTAGTGCATCTAACGGCCTGCACACAGCAGCTAGTGTGTCCAGGACCCAGCCTCTGATTTTCCTGGCTATGTTTCTAACTTGCATGTGTTTATTAGACACAGAAAGGAGAGCACCTGTGTATACTTCTAACGAAAGAGTTGGAGAAGCTTATCACCACTGAGATGATTTTGCAGAGAGATGGTTAATAATGACATATGTCAGTACCGGAGCTGCAATGTTAGGGAAATACCATTATTCTTTTATAAAGCATTCCTAAACCCATCACTTGTGATATTTGCAATGATAGCTCAGGGTATGAAGAGAAGACTAATGGTCTCGAGAGAGTCACAATACAGCTGCTTTGAGAGTGAAAGATTTCTTCAGGAAAAAATCTCCTTGAATTTAATAAGAAAGATTTATTATGGTGTATGAGAACTCCAAAAAATATTTGTAATCCAGAGAAAGCATGGTGTATTTAGCCACACTGAGAGATTGAGGACTTCCTCTTTGAGTGCATCACTTTCACAGTTTAGTGACGTGCAGATAAAACAACAGCGTTTTAGTAAAAATCCTTCATTATGTACACACATAAAAAGTTAAAAATAAAGAATATCTCTTTTCTGTGTTTCAGGGGTCAAATCTGACAGATATCTGCACACAGCTCCTACTCCAAGGAACTTTGTTAAAAATCTCAGCAGGAAATATCCAGGAGAGAATGTTCTTTCTATTCGATAATCTACTGGTCTATTGCAAGAGGAAATCCAGGTGAGTCCCTCTGTCTTTACGATATTTTAATGGGACCATTCAGATGTTTTGTAAGTAGAAAGTATGATCAATTACCGATCACTCACTGTATTCCCTGTTGCTCTCTAGTGCTGAGTCACAGGTGTGACTTTACTCTGTTCTTTGCTATTGCTGTATGAGAAAGAAGTCACTATATGGTAGGATAAATACACCAGACAGTAATGTGGTCCCCACCCTGAGAAATACGCAATCCAAGACAGAAGTTGATACAGTGCAGAAAAAACATAGTGAGTTCTTACAGCTGGACAGCTTCCCAGAGCAGATGGGTCTCCAGGAGTGATGTGAAGAAGGAGACCTTGCCAGCTTTCATTGTGAGGTTATTCCAGGCAGAAGAGGGTGACATGAAAAATGATAAAAAGCCAAGGAAGAGGAAAGTGGAAGGCTAAGGAAGCATTAAATAGATGCAGGGCACAGAGGAGTGAGGAAGAGATTAAAATTAGCAAGTTGCTGTTCAGCATTTGCAGCCCATGTGTTCTGTGCATTGTCTTCCTTTTTTATCCTAGTAGCAATTTTTGCATTGTTTCATCTTATAAAACTTAAGCAGTAGTAACACCTACTGCTTATTATTAAATTAGCCTTGTCAGTGTGGAGGGCAATTTGCTTCTGCAGCAATTATACTGGATTTCAGTTCTTAAGCGTTTCACCTTCACAGCTCCAGTCTCATTCTCATGTCTTGGTCATTCTGAATTTACAATGCATTCTCTGCATTCCAGGTTCTCCTCCTACTCCCTTTGCTGTAGTATCTTCCCCTTTCTTCAAGTTATACTTCTTTACTGGTCATGACCAAGTAGAATGGCCAACTCAATTAGAACTTCTCAAAAAACAGAGTATTTTCTCTAAAGAAAATTCTCATATCTCAAAATCTATTTCCCAGTTCTTTGTTCAGTGGAAATTTTGTAACCGTTAAACTGGGAAAAAATAATTTCAATAATGTTCAGACTTTTTGTGTGGATAATGCTGAAACTATAAAAAATAATACAAAAATACAAATTATTAGGTGAAATCTACATTAGAAATTGTTAGAATATAGTATAAACATTTAAATTAAATGGAAAAAAATTACAGAATTCAATCTTACATGACTTTTTAATATTGTCTAACTGAATCATTCTGACTCTGCTTAAATGAAGCAAGAAAGGTGAAACATTGCCTTTTGACACTTTACCAGATTAGTCAAAATCCAGACTTCCATATGAAACAGAATTCAGCAATTTGTGTGTTCTAACAGAAAACCATTCCTTAAAAAAAAAAAAAAAAAATCAGTTTGATATCTAATCTTTTACTTCTTCAGAGCTCTTAGAAACTAATTTTCTAGTGCTGTTTGTGGTTCACATTAGTGTAGCCCCTCCCACGCTCTCCAGGCATTTTTCCTGGAATACTAAGATTTAGAAAACAAAATGTTCTACTGCCTTTGAAGCAGCTTTCTGTTTTTGTATAGGAGATGTTACTGAGTTATTCTGTAGTTTGACTTGATTTTGGAGGAGGCTGCTGTAGCATTTTGCTTTTCCCAAAGGATCAGTATTGTTTATCTTTGTCTAATAATGTAGCTTGAACTGATTAAATATCCAGAATCTGACTTCCATTGAAAAGTAGAATATTTTATTAAGTCTACTGGGAATTGCCTTATGTAAAAGATATATTTAGGGATGCTGAGCAACTTTAATTTTGGATATTTCTCCTGTCTAGCTGCTATTTATAGTTAGTCCAAAATAGGAATGAATGTCTGTCCAGTTGTGCTGGTGTGATCATTTGGCCAGCTGCTTGACAAACAACTGACAGGTTAGTGGGACACAGATTTTGAGGGGGGGGGGAAGCAAACTCAAAACCAAAAACTGCCTGTGTCTGTTCTTAATTTGAAATTTAATTACTCGGTTCTCATCTCACTTATACTATGCTTATCTTGTAGAAATCACTTGGGTTTTGTTGATTGAAAAGCACAAGCAGAATTCAGACCTCAGTGTTTGACAAGTAGTCCACAATGCAGCCATTTGAATTTGGGCATCGTATCTTTTCACAATAGCATAAATTAGGAGTAGCATTGTCGAGACCAATTTAAGATGTGTTTAGAGTCAGAATTAGATCTGTGATTTTTGGTCTAAGACTGCAATCTCATCTTTTGCAGAAGCTTAGGGAAGTCTGACAAACTGACGACATAGATTTTTCAGGGCTGAGTGTTGTTTTGTGTTTTTAGCAGGATCGCAGACTGCTGTTTAAATTGAATCCTGATGGCAAGAACAATATGTTTCGTGTGGGGAAATGGGCTGAGCATTTAAAAGGTTTCACTAAGGCTGCCAGGATAGCTTTTCTTTTGACTCCAACAGTTGTCTTTAGGAAATGATCTAATAGCTCCAAGATCTCAGTCCCTGTCAGTCTGATTGGTTGTAAATATATGGTCATCACTAAAGGTGTATTTGTCACTAAAGCTAGTTGTAAAAGGAAAAATTCTTCAGAAAAACTTGGTGATTCTCCTCTCACATCAGTTTATCATAGTTATTTCACTTTGACAGAAGTTTTCTCCCCAGCTGTTTTTTATTGCCATATTCCTTGAATCTTATGAGCTCCTGGCAGGTTGCCACAGCAATCCCTTAACTGTGTGGAGCTTGGACACCTGCCATCTCAAATGACGATCATTTGACCAGTTGTGTTTTGATTCACATAGCAGGGTTGTTCTTGGATATTAAAGCTCAGCAGGTGTCAGTTGGATAGTTTTAAAGCTCTTCTAAACGTAAAATCAGAACGTAGCTAGCAACGAAAAGTGCTGTCCTGAATTTTTTTATAAGACAATTCAGCAGAGACACTACAAAGCTTATGGATAACGATGTAAACTTTGCAAAATCGCCACAACAGCACCTTTACAAATGCCACATGCGATGACGTTTAACACACATATGACAGACCATATGATACTAGCCTCTTTACGCGTTTTATTTCATATTTGAAACTTGGTACACATACCGCAAATTTATCAAAGCTTTACACAAACAAAGAAGGCAAATGTAACATTGTGTCAGGTGATACTGCAGTTTTCATCCCAAAGCCATGTGCTGTTCAGTTGTGCTGGCATTTTGATAAGTCAGTTGTCAAGAACGTAAACCTTGAAGGCATCCCAGTCTTCATGTAATCTTGTAAAACAAACTCTTTGTCATTTTACTGACACTATTGTACACTTATCTTTGTGAGCTGATTGAGTATTCTGATTATTTAAAATCAGAGACGTGGTCAAATAGCAGAAAACACTATATTGGAATCCCCTTTTAGTAGTCATACCTCAGATTGCTTTATGCGCATATATGTTACACTGTTTGCTTAAGTATTGCTAACAGTCTAATTCCTAATTGCAGAGTTACCGGGAAAAAAGCATCTAAGCGGACGAAGTCAATCAATGGGTCATTGTATATCTTCAGGGGCCGAATAAATACAGAAGTCATGGAGGTAGAGAATGTGGAAGATGGAACGGGTAAGAAAGCAAATACTCTCTTTTAACAGCAAATCCACAGACCTTGTGTTGGAAGTTGGTGCGAAAATACACAACCATCTCCTTTCATGAAATCTTAAGATTAGGAGATTACCTAGTTATCTAGATAACTTCTGATGACTTCATTATTAGACCGACTGATACACTTGAAAGACTGGACATGCTTTCAGGCACTAGTCCTTCATTCTGAAATGACCTTATGAAGAGTTTGTGTACTCTGAAGCTTGTCTGTTTTTTCTCCTAATCCAAGTTAATGTAGTAGATGGTACTTTACCTTCTTTCTATCCTTTCTTTCTTACATCTGAAGCCATTACAGCTATAATAACAGAACTTCTGGGTCATCATTTCATTTAGAATACTACCAAATATTAGTCTTAACATCAAATCGGTAGCATGGAATGTGGCTGTGAATGAAATCTGGGAATGCAGCTGTGTTACAATTCTTGTGTTCTGACAAAGGCAGGAAGACTGGATGGGTTTCTGATTTCATCCACAAAGGCCAGATCAGTCCCTGCTCCTATTGTAGTAAGTTTGGACTTAATATTATGTCCTTTAAACAGTTGACATTTAAAGATTTCCCATGTCCTGTGGACAAAAATCCTTATGGTGCAGGATGTTAGCGTGTCCTCAGAAAGTTCAGAACAAATAACCTGAGCAAGCATTGTAGACTTTTTCACTGATGTCATTGTATTTAAAATATTTCAGTTCTTTTGAACTGCAAAGTGTCACTCTTAGGACTGAAACAGTCAGTCAGTTGAGCAGCCTAGCCATGGATACGTACTTCTGTTAACATTTGTACTTCCAGAGTGGTAAGTAACAGCTAGTCACATGAACAGTCAGCAAGGCTGATGCATAAGGAACACCTCCAGAAATCAAGCTCTTCAAAGAAGAAAATTTTAATTGGGCTGTCTCACACTGATGTGATTGAAGCAGAAGGCTGCCTGTTCACTGTGTGCATTGTGCTTTGGGTTTTTACAGCAGATTACCACAGCAACGGCTACACTGTGACAAATGGCTGGAAGATACACAACACAGCCAAAAACAAATGGTTTGTCTGTATGGCCAAGACTGCAGAGGACAAACAGAAATGGCTGGATGCTATACTCAAGGAAAGGGAGCAGAGAGAGAGTAAGTGGATAATGTATTTTCTAAGGCACTGAATGGACTTGTGTATGAAGGAGAAATGTATACGCCTGTATAAGTATATGAAAGAAAAACAAAAGGTTGCAATTTTTCCTCCATGTGCAGGATTAAAATGTATCCTTAATGACAAAAGGAAATCAAGTGATTGAAAAAAAGTATTTCTGAATGTACACCCTGAGGTTTTTATGGACTTGTGTTGGTATATGTATCAAATATTTTTATTTGCCAGAGTCAGTTTCTCTGATGCATTGAACTACTGTGGAAAAAGAAATACATTTAATCAATTTCATTTTTTTGGTCTTTTATTTATAAAGAAGATAAAAATTGCATTTGTATTTAACAGTAAAAGGAAGGAAGAAAATCTAGTGTGCAGCCTTTTTCCAGAGGCAACGGCACAAACTCATTGTGACAAACTCTGCCTTTGTGATCTTGAACTAAACAGAACAGTTTATGGAGAAAAATTCTGACAATATTATGCTTAAACTGCGTACAGTGACCAATGTATGCAGATGCTTGTCACTTTGATCTTTTCTTGTGGCATGAGCCAAAAACTAAGCTTGTCTTGAAACAGAGTTGTACAATAGAAGCGAGCTCACAAAGCCATGAATGAGGGTGAGCGATAAAACTTCTGAGTTCCTTTAAAAGTCAGCACTATCTTTCACGAGTGAGCCTGCTTCCCTGTTTGCTTAATGGGGAAAAAATGATAGCTCATTGCCAGAGGAAATGACACTTATTTTACAACATTCTGTGCCTGATTTTAGAAGTGGTTCCCCTCTCTGCATGCAAATCTCCAGTAAAGATGTAATTGCTCATCTGTACTAATATTGAAAGTGGTCAGTCTGAAACGCTTTTTTAGCAGCGTGTTTTCAGAACTTGTACTTGCTATACAGTCACGCTTTAGCTTTTTAAAGTATTTTAAGAAAGTTACAGATCTATCACTGAAGTTTAATAAAAGCAGAGAATCTAAATTCTGTAATGTCCCTTGAAATCCAAACCCCAGTTTTTCTGTTAAAATGCTTTGCGTCTAATCTGCTAAACACCACGCACATTTGAGTGTTATTTGTTACCATAGAATATAAAACATTTGTAGCATGCCTTATCATGTATGAAGCCCAATACACCTTTTGATAATAGCAAGGATACTACCTTCAAAATGTAGATCAGGCATGGTATAAATTCAGAAGAAATACCTGAAGGCAACAGAGAGTCAGTTTTGGTTTTTGGTTTTTTTTTTTTGGTGGGGTTTGTTTTTGTTTTGTTTGGTTTTTTTCATAATTAAAGGGAAGCATTTTACCATTCTGAGCTGCTGATCTGTACTCATTGGTCAGTTCTGCATCCCACTGTAGTGTAAGAATCTTGATCTTCCACATGATATATTTTTAAAATAAAATAAAATACATTTCTTGGCTCATTTATCCTCACAGTGCTAAATCATATCTCTAAGAGATCCAAGGAGCGTCTCCATTTCATAGTGAGTTTTCAATTTGTGAGGTCACTAGTGCTCTGCGGAATTTCCTGGGCCTTCAGGTAAATGTGTCAGGAGAGAGAAGGTTCAGTAAGAAGTAAAAAGACAGAACTAGAAAAACAGACCGTATAAAGACAGAGAGCTTGAGAATATGGGAGGTGACTGAAATAAATATTAGGAAGGGAAAATAGTTGTTCCTTAATATAAAGTTTCTCAGTTTTCCATGCAGCATTGGCTAGTAAGAGTGGGTTTTTTTTCCCCCGATGCTTTTTTTTGTCATATACAGTTTTATGATGTGGCAGCTGATGACAGACACTCGGGATAAGCATAGATATTCTGGCAGACATTCCAGGCCTTATTGGAAAATCTCCTTTGGATCAGAGTACTTGCAAAGTCACAGAGATATCAGTGTTTGGATTAGAAAGCTTGGTGAGATTCCCAATTCTGTAGGATGAGTTGGGTAGAATGTGCGTTCCAGTCTGCCATTTACATCAGAGCCTGGGGAATTTGGTGATGTAAGACCAGCAGGAAACATGTATACTGTTACACAAGCTGTTTTCTATCACAAGTTCATGTTGCAAATTAGCCTCGGCTACACGCGTCAGGATGCGCATTGAGTTGGATCACAGTACTGGGGGAGGAAGAGGATGGAAGAATAACGGCAATAAGCCAGGGGATTTGCAGAGCCAAAACCTTTAGCCAGATATTGGACACATGAAAGAAAAAACTGTGTTTGAAAGGCAGAATGTTGTGCAAGTCTAATTTCTGGAACATGCGTTTCAAGCCTCTAAAGCAAATGCATTAAGCATTTTCAAAAAGCTAGAAAGCAGCTCTGATGACACAGAAGACTCGGTTCATTTCAGTATCTTGCCATAAAGCAGCAGGATTTATGTCTAGTTAGGGTGAACTGCTCTTCCCCAAGAATGTGTGGTTTTCATTTTCTAGCCTTTTACTGATCATTTAAATTCTGCCTAATGTCAATCTCTGTAAAATTTAGGCATATTAAGTACAGGACCAATTCAGGCTACCTGTGCCTCTGTTTTGGACTCGAGTCCAAAGATTTGCCTAGATTTGCAAGTTCTAGAATGACATAGCTGGAAGACAAAACTACTTGTTCAGGGTAGAAGAGACAAAACATCTATAGCAGCAGAACAGCTGTTCTCATGTGCTGTCCTCCTGGAGCAATATGCAAATCTAAAGGGAGGAGTGCCAGAAAATGCGAGTTATTATGACAGTGGTAACATAGACACCTGTTGTTTTCACAGATCATCCTCCTGACTTTAGCAATTCTCAAGTTAACATGAGCTCTGTGGAAGCTCATACAAAGTGGACATGAAATTTTCTCTATATCCAGTTATCTATCATTCTTTCAGTCATTCAGTGTTTCTTTCACTGAATGGATAATATGATTGTCATATTATTTTTAGCCTAGGAGTATTAGTAAATAGGCCAATTAAGAAAGGATGGCAAAATAATGTTCCTGTCTAGTTTTGATTTATTTAAGGATGTGAATTTGATTTCAACAGTTTTGTATTTTTGGCTTCAAGTAATAGAACACTCAGTCATCTGCTCTGTCAAGCATTTAATAGCCTTGAACAAGTCTTATGCCAGCAGTTATTTCAGAGTCAAAAGTGAAATTGCAACAGGAAATCAGTTTCAGAAGGTATATGTTTTATCTTGCTTTGGAAATTCTCCATGTTCTGTAAACCATTCTGCTTTGTGTGATGTGATGTAGCCATAAGTTTAAAGCTGTTTTTTAAAACGGAGAAGAAAAGCTGCAAGCATCTCAGTGATGCTAATCTCACCAATGACAGTTTTGTACTTAGATAAATAAATTACCCATTTTCCCCCTTACTTGCAAAATAAGTCAGTTAATTTACATGTTTCTACCATTTTTTTTTCTGTTTGGCTTCAGCTTTTGACTTTGAGCAAACACTTTATCTGATGTTAAGGATCTGAAGGAATTTCTGCTTTATATTCCAGGTTTGAAACTGGGAATGGAGAGAGATGCATACGTCATGATTGCAGAGAAAGGAGAGAAGCTGTACCAAATGATGATGAGCAAAAAAGTGAACCTTATCAAGGACAGGAGGAGAAAATTAAGTACTGTTCCCAAGTGCTTTCTTGGCAAGTAAGTGGCATTTGAATTGAAAAGGCCTTTTCATATCAATTAGAAGAATGGACTCTGGATTTTCTGTGGATGGCATTGTGAGGTCAGACGGGATGTGCGTTGATGCAGCTTAATTGAAAAGGCCGTAACTCCCATTACAGTTTTGATTTATTAAAATTAATGGTTGATTTCTATTTTACATCATACACAGCCTCTATAGTGACAGCTCATTCTATTGTACAGTAACTCATAACAGCTGTTTCAAATCTGCAAAAGGAATAAGAAAAAATACCTTAACTCCCACAAGCTCAGGGCCGTTGGTGGCCTAACCTATATCCTCTTTTGTATACAAGCAAATGCTTACCAGGTGATGTTTAAATCCAGCAGAACTGTCCAAGTCTCAGGATTAAATTTAAAAGTTTCCTGTTTGTCAGTATAACAGACATAAAAGAAATTTTGATCATCAGGAGACCTGCTGCATTCGTTCGATGTATAGGGCTTTATTGGCTGGAAAAAAAACCTCTTTCACTCAGACTAGATATTACAAAATAATTCTTAAGAATGACATGTATGAGGCAGTAGAAGAGAGACCCCATGGACGAATCAGACCAGAGATTAGATATGGCAGCAGTGGGGCTGCTGCAGGGAAATGCACTGCCTGGCACACAGGGAGACACATTAGTTGACCTGAGAAGACTTTTCCACCTCAGCTGTTTATGATTGAAATGATCAGCTGTGGGAGGAAAAAGAGTTCTACTCTTAGAACTTAGCAGATTATCCATTCATTTCCCTTCCCTCCCCCGGTCTCTGTAACAGCATTTGCAGGCAGTTTTCCTTATGCGCAGGGTATGGAAACGATGCATTGTCTTTCTGCCTGACAGAAGGCAGCCTGGTAGCATAGACTTGCAATATTTCAGCTGTTAAATAGATTGATATTTGTAGATTTGGTTGCTTTTTTTCCTCTTCACACACACCCCCATGCCCCTCGCTTCCCCAGCTGATCTTGGTGGATTGAAATTGAAACCTTTAAGCTCTGATTTTGGAAGCATAATATAGCATTTCCTATTTTCCATGCAACAAGATGTACCAGATCAGAAACTTATCTTCTTCCATTGCTGATTTATCTGAGTCTGTTGGATTCCCTGATATTTTACTTAGTCTCGAGTCTTGTCTGGGATTTCCTATTACTCCTTTTTGTTTTAAAATGTCAGCTCTCTTACATGCTTCAGTCTGTCCTCTCATTGCCCTCAGTTTGTTTGACAGCCACCTGACACTCCAGCAGTAAGGACTTGACCTAACTTTGCCAATGGGTAACTGAGCCCAGACTGAGGTACCTACAGGTATCTTCATCTCTGACAAAGGCATTATTTCTGCTAATGGTCCAGCCTGCCCCATAGAAAATAACTCTGCTCATATCTTTTCAACATTCACTTGTCGGCACAGTCCTGGGCAACTCAACTGAGTGTAACTCAATCAGTACAACCCAGTCATGACTTGCAGGTTTTTCATATAATTCCTGGGGCTTCCCCTGAACAATGCATATTGACTGTGACCTATTCATTTTTTTCAGATATTCCTGCCTAAGGGAGTCACTGACAGCTGTGCTGAGATGTACTTAGTGGTTTTCTGCTACATGCAGCTGAGAGTAACACTAAGGCTGCAAAAAATAGTTTTTTCTCTTGGCCTTTGGATATCAGATAGCATCTAATAATTCAAGAGAGAAAAAGTGTTTGCAGAAAAAAGAGCATGAACTAATCCTGGTATCTTCAGAAATATCACGTGCATTTATTTATAAGGCTGTTTATTGAACTTAGCTTCAGCACCTGACTTGCTTGAGTGCAAATCCATTTTCCTAACTGCTCCTCAGGTATACTGGCATTTAGGCATGTGGCTAGTGATACAGTGGGAAAGGTGTGTGTTGGTGCCAGTATTTGTAAATGATATGTTTGCCGTGCTTCTTTTCAGCACTGCACTAAATTGATTGCAAAACCTTGTAACAGAGAGAATCTGTTAACCTCAGGAGATTCCAAACATATCTGATCAGGTTGCACAAACCTGGATGGGTTGGATTTTCCTGTGTATTTTCTGAGTAGAAACCCAGCTGTTCCAAGTCCCTTAATTTCAGAGGTGTAGTTGGGAGATGGTGTCCTGACTTGCATGCCAGATGAGAACTGGGAAGCAGCACTGGGAGGTGAGGATACTCTCAGTTATACTGGAGGGCTGCTTAGAACAGGATGAGGAAACAAATCAAGCTTTGCCATGCACTTTTTGAATTGCTGTTTTTTTTAGCTACAGTCCAGCATGTGCCTAAGAAACCTCTTGGAGTATTTCTGGATCATGCACTTTTCAGTGTCTATAAAGCCTTCAAAGCAAATGATTACTGATTTTGCTTATGAATCAAATGCCACAGAAGTCTTAAAGTAGCTGTTAAGAAAACCGTCCCGTGGTTCTGAAGCTTCAGGGCTGTGAGAGTAGTGTTCAGTTATTTACCTTTTTCAGCTCACAGTTCCAAACTTTAAGACGACTGCCGTACATTTACAATCGAAATAAGCTCCAGGGACACAGTTCTAGGTAAAAGAAGTAGGAAAGCTTACTGGGTGGCAGTGTTCTGCTGGAGTTTTGGGCAGCTCTTTAAGTGCTGTAAACTGCCATAGGCCCATTGCGCTTGATGGAAAAATGTATAGCAACTGGGCATCTGCCCTGGGTACCAAACACGATTACAGTTGCTGGCCACCATGTCTGGGATGGGGCGCTCCACAGAGTGTGTCCTGTATTCTCAGTAATGAGTGTGGAGGATCATTCTTACTTTGCTTTCCTCTGCAGTTGCTATTCTGTTTCAGTTTTTAAATACTTATAGAAACAGTTCAGAATCACTGGGAAATTGAGAATGAGCTTTCCTTAGGAGATAGTCTGACTCATCAGTACAGGCTTTAGGAGTTTTACAAAACTCTGCTGGTTTCCATGGGATTCCCCTGGCGTGGTTGAATAGATTCTGCTGCTTTTTCTACGCTATGACAGTTACAGAGTAGCCCCTCAGCAAACCAAAGTCTTCAGTATTGAAGTTGTTATTGTTGTTCTTCTAAAGGCAAAATTCAAATGCTACCTACAGCTTAGATGAGTCAGCTCTGCTAAACATGAGGAGGCTAAAAATATATCATTTAGAGCCCACAAGTGGAGGCATGGATGCTGGTTTTGATAAGCAGCAACCCTCAGCACATTGGCAAGCACCCAAGTAGCTGATTGAGCTCAGATATCCCATATGTTGCTGTACTTTCATATATTCCTTTTGTTCTTCTCTGAATTTAACACATTTCTAGTATAATCGCTAATTAACCTGGCAAACAACTCAGCCCCCTAGAGCTTTGACAGTATTCATCAGGCTTGCAATGTCCGTTTTTCTGTACTTACTGTTTCTAATTGAGTAACATCCTACATATCTGTCCATTTTTGGCTTGTATTCTGCTCATACGCGCAGCTCTGCCCCTCACCAGAGAGAGGTTTTGTTTTGTGCTGCACGAGCAGACAAGTTTAGCACCTTTTGTCTATAAATTAGAATCATCATTTGTGTGTCTGCCAGGTACCAGCTCCAGTAAACGACCTTAAATTAACCTGTCAGTGGAACTTGTGCTCTCTCTTACTGCTCTGTGCTTGGATTCAGTAGATTGAACCTTCTGTCCTAAGTCCTACTGTGATTCCATTAAAGCCACTGGGGGAGGGGCGAACGGGCAGAAATCAGACCAAGTGAAGAAAGGTGAGCGTATGTAACTAAGACCACGAACACTGCTTGGCGGAATAGCTTGCATAGAAGTAGAAGTGTTTTCTCTACTGTCCAATTTATTGTTTTTAAGGTCATCAGTTAATCTTGCTTTCCTTTTTACTCCTGGATGCTCAATTAAATAAGGGTTTCAGCATCTTTTTAGATCCAGCCAGGCCATTTTTCCTTTTGTGTACATGCTAATTACGATGAGCTAAGGGGAATGGTGGGAAAAGTCACAGATAGAGATCTGGATCTTCTGCAGAGTATTTCCTCCAAAAATGTGGGAAATTGAGCCACCTAGTAGAGATATCATCATGTACAACAGTTTTCACACTTGCTTCAAGGAGAGAGTCTGCTGTGGTTGGATGATGACTTGCAGAGACACGTATCTGCTTATATGTGGAGCAAAAAAGCTAATTGTTTCTGTTCTGCTTCCCTTTGCAGTGAGTTTGTGTCATGGCTCACAGAGATTGGAGAGATAAGCAAGCCAGAGGAAGGGGTCAACCTGGGACAGGCACTATTGGAAAATGGAATTATTCATCACGGTGAGTGCTCCATGCAATAAAGAGATGTCAGATTTCAGTAGTGTCGTGGAAGTGTGGGTGGAAAACTGACTGCAGCTGTTCCCATGATGTTCATATACTTTCCTGTACCATACCATTCAAATTCTCAAAATGTTTAATGACTTTTGGGATTAATGAGTGGGCACATTTACGTCATGAAAACAGGACTTGTTGGATATTCTGAAAGTGTTTATACCTACAGTTGCTTGATTGCTCTGCAACATCTTTGTTGCAGATTATATCAGATATATATTCCTTTGTACTTTATGTGTTTGAAAATCTGTAGTGATCGAGAAATATAGCTTTCCATATGAGACGTCAGCAATACAGAGGATAGCTGAGCAGTACTATTTTAGAGTTGAGCACAGGAACGAACAGAGTGAGGGGCTCCAGACAATGGGTTCTTAGAAAGAGACTACTTGTCATAAAAAAAAAGAGATGGAGAGTTTGTAGTGGGATTTGTTCTTTCCAGCTCATTTGACAAGAATGTCTGTCTTAAAAATAGTGATGCACCATATTTCTTCATCACACCCAGCAGATGACCTTGAAGTGTTGTGATGTGGAGTATTCTAGAAGAGCAGGACAGTGCATACAAAAGTGCTGCATGACCCAAGTAGCAGAAGATGCTTGTTTGAAAATTTTCTGTGCTATCTGCATTTCTCCTAAAATAAGATCTTTCTCCAGGTTATATCCTTTAAATCCACATTTGTCCTGCTGTTTCCTATTATTTCCATATTATGTTATGCAGACAGAGGAACATAGTTATATTCTAGTTAAACAGCAGATGCCCCAATTTTAACTTTCAGGTGAGTTTAGCTGCAAAATACACATCAAAGGAATACGGTATATAGGTCTTAAGTCACCAGTGGTCTACATTTCCATACAATCTCTTGGAAACCAATTTAAATTGGGGAGCCATTTAATTAGGCTAGTCTTGCTTTAATCTCTTGGTAACTCAGCTCCACAAACTTGTCTTTCAGGTGGCAATAACACTCTTAAGAAATTATGTCTGTTATCTTCTTTTAATTAACACACAGAGAAATGGAACGTGAGCAGTACCATAATCCTTCATGCACACATACTTCCAAACCCAGGTACCAAGACATACTTTCAGGCACATTCAGACTTTGAAGAGCTTTGAGCATGAGCTCAAAAGCACCGATCAGTTTTAAGTACTTGGCCCTAACTGTGGCTTTGGAGAACTGAAACACTCTGGCTTCCGTGTGTTAAGATCAGCCTTTGGATGAAGAATGCTCTTTTGCGGTCCCGCCCTTACTTGCCTATGTTCTGAAGGTGTACACTTGCACTATTGGTGCAAGAAGCTTTCCTGAGACTTGTTGTTTCACAGTGACTGTTTACTTTGCCATAACTTCATACTTTGACACTTTCAGGAGTGTCCTTTTTCTCTAGACACGAATTTATAGCTCCAAGAAAGTTGTGCTGTTATATCTGCTGCTCCCCTTATTCAAGCGCCTTGAGTGAGATGCATCTGGTTTGGTTTTAATATTACCTTTAGTTAGTGTTCATGATGTTAGTGTCTCTGATGACAATTATTGCTGGACAGTGGAAGGTATTTGCAACGCTGCATTTACTTAAGGAAATACCCCTTGAGATCTTGAGAAATCATTAGATAGGAAAGTATCCCATTATGTGTCTCCTAATGTAGCCAGAACTTAAAACTTAAGCACAATAATGAAGCTGTTACCCCTGTTCTACATTAGGCAATATCTTTTATCTTTTGTTTTCACTTGGCATAACATTACTGTCAGGTGAAAACTGCTGATCTCTCAGCCTGCCTGAGAAGCAAGGCCATAGATTACTAAATGCTGAGCTCTGTGCTAAGTGCTGAGCTCTGTGTGTTTTATCACTCAGTTTCCTCTGTATCTCCTTTAATTCTGGCTATTTTATCTGGGACTGCTGATGTGGAAGTTCTGGTACCTGTCACAGAGAGCAGAAGTGATCGGAATCTGATCTGCTGTGTGCCTGGCACAAAAGACACTTGCGGCAGACTCAAGTCTCAATTGGATTTAGAAATATGAAATCTAGAGCATGCAGGCACTCAAAGAAGTCAATAGCTTACACAGCTTAAGAGATTCCACTGTGTACAAAAGGATATACATCAGATCCTGCGAATTTTGTTTTACTCTGTAAAATTAAGGAAAAATGCCATCAAAAGCACAAATAGTAATGAAATATTCGTAGACCAAGATTTCCTGTGTAATGAGGGAATGTCTTAAGGAATTCTGGTCTCTAACTTCTAAACAATTATCCTGCCCACTCTGCAAGGCTCAGACTAAATCTCAAACTGAGTCCTGGTACTTCTGAGTTTGCCTAACCTAGCTTAATTGTCTTTAGTCATCCAGCGCAATCAGTTTTCTCAGGTTAATCAAGCCCGGGCTAAGATGCTTATTAAATAGTCTAAATCCTTATTTTCTCTCAATTCATCAAATGCTGTGCCTACACTGTGAAATACTACATCCAAAATATTCAAGAGTGCTCCAGCACAAAGATCTGGCCATGGCTTTGTTACACGGACAAAGGAAGGAAAGATTACTGTGACTAAGCTACCCCACCTTATCTGCTGTCTGCTTTGCTTGCTCTTCTCCAGATTTCCTCCTCCATCTCTACATAGTTGTAACTGGTCTCCATTAAATGAAGCTGTGTACAGTGGCATTTCTATGCTACATACTGTAAAATCTGGAAGATACTTTATTATTTATTGTGAATTTGAACTGTCATTGGCACTTTTTACTTATAATGACCCCTTATTTACTAAACGGTGAAACAAATAATTTCTAGTATTTACTAAATTACTATCTTCAGGATAAACTTAAATATAACTGGATATAGGCTTCAGCCCTCTTCCAGTCTGGTGCACTGGATAACTGTTTGAATATGATTTTTAACTCTTACCTGATTTTGGCCAATGCTTCTTTTGAAATGGTTCCTTATCACGCTGAAACGTCTTTAGTGTCCTTGTTTTTAAAGCCTATCAGTATATAACATTACCCAATAAGATTTTAACTGCCCTACTGTGGAATGGCTAGTCTAAGTGAAAAAAGCAGTCTCACAGAAGTGCTATTTAATTTTTAGAAGGAACTCACAACTAAATACAGGAACCCTGGTAGAAGGATACCTCTAACAGCTGTAGTTCCTTCCAGAAGCATGCTTCTGCTTTCGGAGTTGCAGAACTTTGGGCAACTGCAAAAATCACTTTAGTGCTGTGATAGGTGTTTTGGGAATTTGCAGGCACTTTGTTAAAAACTTATTGAAAAAAGTCAGACGGTCCCAATTACCTTCTCAAGGACTGTTTCCAAAGCCTTACATAAACTGAATCTGGTCTACAAGGAAGAAATTTTAGTCTTATTGAAGCTGCAGTATTTTAGAAAACTACTTTTGTTGGTGGAGCTATTCAGAAGGGCACATAAGCATATATACACACAATAAGGGGAAATTTGCAGAGCTGAGTCTTCTCTTCAGAAGATGATAGATGCAAGCCTACTTGGGTGCAGACGTACCAACTGACCTATGAAGACCACAGTAGGGGAGAAAAGACTAATTTTAATTAACATACTGGTGGTTTAGTTTCAGATAAGCACCAGTTTAAGAATGAGCAGGTGATGTACAGATTTCGCTACGATGATGGAACGTACAAGCCAAGAAGTGAACTGGAAGACATCATGTCCAAGGTTTGTATTATCATTCTTAGTTGTGATTTGCATCAAGAGAGTTTGCTCTACCTCTGAATGTCGTTGACCTGTTGTGTAGGAGACCCCTAATGCTGTTTTTGTTGTATGCCATACGAGACATTCACTCTACAGAGAGGAAGCAGAGCTTAGCAGTAAATAACAATACAGTTGTGACTGCACCCAAGACTGCTGATTACAATGCTAATATGGTCACAAAAGGTCTTGAAAGAAAACAGTAAGCCGTAATACAGCATGTCTGCTGAAAATCTGGGCATTATGGTTCAGGCAGATTGAAGAGATCAATATTTAACTGCCGTTCTTGATAATTTCTATTGATCCCGTATCTGCCTATATAACTTCTAATAAATTGTATTTCTTCTTATGGACATCAGTTCATGGGTTAATTATGAGAAAGGATTAGTGGAGAAAATGTTGGAATGGAGGTGATTAGAGATAAAAGAACAGATTTTTTGGCTTCTGGAGGCACGGAAAGAAGAAAGAATGTTTGACAGAGAGGATCAAGGGAACTGTTTTGAAAAACAATCAATAGATCATTCCAGCTGAGTAGAAATACCAGTGTCTAGGTGTGGCTAGCTTTGGCTAGTCAGTGAAGGAAAAAACTAGTAATAACATGCATCTTTCCTTCTTCAGGGTGTAAGGCTCTACTGCCGACTGCACTGCCTATATACTCCAGTGGTAAAGTAAGTTCACCTTCATGATCCCCTTGTATATATTACCTGGCCTTGTTAAAATGATGACGTGTTACTGTTGAAATCTCTCTTCTTTCATATTATAAACAGTAATTTTCTGCATTTTCTTGGCTCTTTTACTACCCTTCTGTCTCCACAGTTCAGATATGTACTAGTACTTCTGCTGGAAGATGTTGGAACTGGGTTCTAGGAGAGTGAAAGGCTGGTGTTACAATCTTTCTGCCGTTCACTTCCTCTGTCAGTTTATGAGAGCTGTTAGCATGACACAAGTTTATTTGTTTACTCTGGCATTTTCTGTGAGTTAAAGTGGGTGTGATTCAGGGCAGATCGTGCAGTATGATTGTAGCTGCTTTATTATTTGGGTTGTAGAAAATGTAAACAGATGCTTAAGTGATGGAAACAGATTCCAATGTGATGCTAGGATTTTTTCATTCAAAGCACCCTAAACAAACAAAAATCAGTCTGAAGTTGAGTAAAACCTGAAGCTGTAGTTAGGAAAAACCCTGAAAATTTTGGGTGGAATCTTCAGAACTTAGCTCTGTGTAAATAAATGTTAAAGAACTGAGATAATCTGCAAGCGCTAGTTAACTCTCTTCCCAGGTCCCAGGAGGTGATTTTCAGATGTTGTTGCCTTACTGTGACATCAAATGAACATTTCTGGCCTATAATGGAAACCACCCTGAGCCACGTAGATGTTCTGTTTAGGTGTTTGTGATGGAAAATCAGGCATTTTCACTTAGGCAAATTTCATTCTTACGTACACAAGTCTGACAGGGAGGAAAAAAAGCCTCTGGTGGGCGTGACTGGAGTCCCAATTTCAACAAAACTTACCTCCTGTCACTGAGTTGTGCAACAGCTGTTTCACTGAGAGATGTCATTGTCATGCTACAAGGAGCAGCAAAGATAGTTACAGTTCATCAGTTGTAAATCTGCCTAATTAGATCTCTAGTTTTTTTCCAGAATAGCCGTTCTACGACAGTACAGATGTCAGTTAGCCTAAAGGGTACGGAGAGAGCAGGAAAGCATGATGCAGCCCTTGGTAGGCAAAATAATTATGTAGATGCATGCGTGTATTTGCACATACATGTTTCACGCCTTAAGATGGCAATTCACATGCAGAGCAGGAATAATGGTAAGTGAAGCTGAAAAAATTTCACTGACCTCAGGGTACATATAAAATGAAAGGGATGTAATCTTATGCTTTAGGGAATCAACAAGGACAAAATAACTACCATAGGCCTGTCTTGTGGTGTTTTACCAGTGTCCTATTTTTGTAATAGAATCCCAGCTGGAGAATCTTCTAATATCAGGATTAATCTGTTTTAGTGACAGCATAAATCTAAATTCTGTATGACTGGTGAAAAATACCAGACTCTCAGAAGTTTTAGGATCTTTCTGGATAGGCTTAACGTTCTCCGTATGTTCAGGCTCTTCTTCCTGCCATTCTCTTTCCTACTCATTCTTTCTTTTGTCTCCCTGTTATAAAACTGAATCTCCAAGGCTGTCATCTTTTCATGTCTTCTTATCATGTCTTTTTGCTTCTGACAAAGTGCAAAGTTAGTTGTGCAAAGACTATTACTTTCTTCTGTACCTTTGGACCACTGCTTTGTTTGACATCTTCAGACTGCTGATTCCTGCGATCATGCTAGCAAGGTTGATGAGGCCTGCTTTTCTGGTGCAACCTTCCTTCTAGAAAATTGGCAAAACTGCTTGGAGTAGCAGGTACATGTGCCAAGAGGATCTGGAGGAATCATAAAGTTCAAAATTCAGTTATGTTGTTGACAACCCTGGGATGTAATTTTGCTAGTTTTCTTCCCTGAAAACCTGGGAGTTCCTGTGTAGCCTTTGCTTTTACAATTTTCTTTAAGTAAACTCTGACACTGATGTACTTTGAAGATAAGATGATACATCCCACTGGAAACAGTGTGCTACTTCGAAGGATTCAAAAAATGTTTTGAAAAATCTTAGACATAGAGAAGGTTCTGAATATTGTCTCTGATCTACTCCAGAAAGTTGTGAGGGTGGGAGAACTTGCTCACACTTACACATGTGCTGGACAATACTTCAGTATGTAGATGAGCTAGACCGTGTGAAGAACTTTATATTCCTCTAGTTTCTGTGAGGCAGCAAGGTTCTGCCAAAATTTCAGTGGTTCCCACATCTATATTTGACTATTCACCTGCAGCTCATGGTCCTGGACAACATTCTATAATTCATACTCTGCTCTTGTTCAGGCTAGATTGAAGTGGGGGGAAAAGTCAGTGAACTAATGTTGGAATATTCATCCTGACAAGCATTTAAATACAAGCAGTGAAAGACTGGGCCTTGGACCAAGATCCTGGTGCCAGCTTATTCAAAACTCTAGCTCTATATCAGTATCTGTATTAAAATGTTGGGAGTTGCTTCTCACAATCTGCAAACCCCTACTCATTAGTACTCAATATTTTAATGCTTTGCTTTATTGTTCTGACATTTCAAAAGCACATTTTCTCAAGATAAGAGTGTCAGAGGGGAAAAAACTGCCCAGAAAACTCCCACAAATTTGTGCTGGGTTTAGCACATTACTGGAAGACAAGTCAAAAAAATGTGTGTAAGCGCTATGAGGAAAGCTTTTGTTTTGAGGACACATATTTCTGGAAATGCTGTCACGGTTTCTTGTTCTTTTTATTTCTTCCAAGTTCTGAAAGTCCTGCTTCCCTTTCTAATGTCTCACACCTTTGCATTCTGCAAGCACACAGGCATTTCTGCTGCATTTATTACAAAAGCCAGTCACAACATATTTGTATCTGTAGATGGAAAACATGAGTAGGATGAATTTTAAATGGTGGTTTGATTTTAGATTTTTAGAAAAAAAAGGAAGTAGTAAATGGTGTGGTGCTAATGGAAGAGGTTGATTTGACAGAACTGAAGAATAAAGTCTTCTCTTGAGCTGCCATGTAGATACATCCGGACTGTAAAACAGTCACAGTGGCTGTGAAAGTTTCCTTCCACAGTCACACCAGTGGACCTCAAGCTTGAAATAGAAGGACCACCTCCAAGGGTGAGAGAGGAATTAATTCTTCATAGCCTTTCAGCGTTTGGCCTCTCTACTGAGACTCTCAACAAGAGGGAGCCAATTAAATGCAAATTAATTGTGGTAATGGCTTTTGTGGTGTGGAGCTAGGAACTGGATCAAGACCATCAAACTTATTTCACACGGGCCAGTAAACAGCCTTAAAATGGAAAGAGCTTTTCATTCTTTCATGAGCTGGATTAAATCCAGTGACCTGGAGGTGAAAGGTGTTAGAGCCCAATGTCCTGAGCCACATAGTCCTCTTATATTTGTATCAAAATTCTTTAGAAGTATTTTATTAAAGACTAAAAACATCAATTATCTCCATGACTCTGAGAAGAGGAATAGAAGAAAACTGCTAAATGCGGCAAGTTACAAGAGGGTTTCTTTTCCTTATTTCAGGAACACTGCTGCTCTCTATAGAGGCTGTGTGAGAGATGGTGTGATTTGTGTTACAAGACTTAAATACAACACTTGGGTTTTTTTTATTTATAACGACTGAAATTATCTAATGCCATAAAGGAACACTATGTACTCTGTTTGTATCTGGCTGCTCTGTGATATTTTGCTATAGGAAGTTAAATCTGAAGTAAATCAGAAAAAAATCTCTCTTGACAGAGTAGGCTAAAAGGTGCTTAAGTCAGTGATCCTAAGAAAAAGGGGGAACAGAGGGAATATGTAGGGTCACTGTCTATGAATACATTGGTGGGTAAAGCCTAGAGAAGAACTATTTAAGCTTGAAGATGGGTTGGCACTGAACCAGCAAATGTAAACTGGACATGAATGGATTTAGGATGGAAACTTCCAGCCAGAAGAATGTCAACAGGACTCATGGTGGCGATATTCTAACCTGAGTTAAAGAAACAGCTCAGTACATCTGTGAAAAGAATGTCCTGGTTGCTTCTGGCAGGAGTAGGAGCTCTCTGAAGATGGCTTGAAACAGCATCTAGAGAAACTGAAAATAATGCTGCTCTATACTGATCTGAAATATCTTCCGAATTCAACTTATTAGAAGAGTTTAAAAAGTAGTCCTTTCTTCTAGAGAAAAGGATATCTGCTTCTTATTCTTTGTCTTCTTTAATTGCAGCTAGGAGACTTTTTTTTTTTTGCTTTTTTTCTTCCCATCTATAATTCTTCTCCTTTCCTCAACTTCATAATAGTAGGTCACAATAGGATATGTAGGTTTAGAGTGCAAAAGAAATGTTTACCTTTTTGTCCTGATTTTCCCTGAATTCTCTTTCTTAATTAGAGACCGTGACTACCACCTAAAGACCTACAAATCAGTAATCCCTGCAAGTAAACTAGTGGACTGGCTTATTGCACAGGTAAGAATTTTAAGATACTGCTGCCTTTGACAAGTAGCTTAGTTTTTCAGTTCCATTTAAAAGTAAATAAAACACATTTATCTAGACAACATAATTAAACGTATTCTGATTCTTTGAACTGAAAATCGTATGCTTTCTGTTATTGTACATCTGGTGAAAACTTACTGTTTGTCAGCATAAAGAGGAAGAAAGTCCTTTGTTAGCCCTAGGAGTGGTGAACTGACTGTTCTATCTTTTCTATTTTTTGTGATTTTCTGAAGATGTTTAAAGCAATGTTGATCTCATTTAATCTTGTATAGGTGTGGTACAATTCTAGTGAAAAATTAATGTAGAATTTTACACCAACTGCACCGTTATCTTTAGACATTTTAGTAGCCCAACATTTACTTTGAAATTACAGAGAAGAGCGTGTAGCTTGGGAAATTAAAAATTTAGCTTTGATAGCCTGAAGCAGTCTAAGGGGAGAATGTGGCATGTTGCTCACCTTTGTGGAGTCAAACGCACATTCTGGTTTTGTCTTAAATGATGGTCTGATTCACGATCACATTAAGTCCTATACTGCCTAGATGACATAAAGAGAGGCTAGCTTGAATGAGAGTCAGGCCTCTGAGAACCAGGGATGTTGTCCTTCAGAAATGCTTCCTGCAATTGCGTTTGACATCCTCCCACATTAATAAGATTGATATGATTTAAAGTTGTTTTATACCAAATAATTGAATGAGAATGGAGTAGCCAGTTGTTTTCCTGTTAAGAGCATAGAGGAGAGCAAGGATATTAGTACTGAGGTTGTCATATCAGTTAAATGTGATTTAATGGGGTCTTATTCATGGAAAGCTGAGAGGGAAAAAAGTCTGCTTTGACCAAAGAAGAGAGATGTAATCAGGCTAATCCAGCCAGTATAATAGTTAATCATAGAGCTGTAGGGAGTAGAAAGATGCAGATAGCAAGGTAAAACATCAGCTCTTGGTCTGGAAATGGTAGCTCATTTCCTTCCCCATTTTTCTTCATTCTACTAGGTTAATCTGGCTGTTAGTTCTCCCATTTACTGACCTTTACATTCAGATCAAACCAGAATGTACTAAAGCCAGATGTGGAGATACAGAAGACTTTGTAATTTATATTGTGTGTATACATACATCTACACAGATGCAAAGATCAGGGAAACGTCTTCTGTGCTCAGTTAAAGGCGAACATTGTTAAACATTTAAATCACAGTCTATGACTTAGTGAATTCCTGTCTATGTGACTAAATCAGTCTTTGCTTGTAGATCCTAACAAGTTTTCCCACTCACTTGGAGTTTTCATACTAGATGGACTATTTTCTAGCAACCAGTGATACTTACGCTGTATTAGCTAACAACAAATTTCAGTGGGACCTAATGAACTCAACTTTTTGCAGAGTAGTGCATTTATTTAACTGCTCAGATCTAAGTTTCAGTTCAACTTTAGGCATCTGTTCTTGAAAATCTTGGGGATGGTGTCTGGTCTGTTAACTTCCTGTTACACAAAAATGCTGGGATATATTTCATTCTATTTCTGACAATCAATTTGCATCATGATTTTAGCTTAGAAATGGTGCACAAAAAAAAGTGAAGACTATTGTTTCTGTTAGATTTAGGGGCCATAGGGGTGACTGTCTTGAAGGATAGTCTGTCTTTTTTCTGTTTGCAGTTTAGACTGTAAATGCCAGTGGGAGCCCTCCCTGATGAGAAAGCTGTTTTTCATTTCCTTGACCTTTACAAATATTTGTAAGACTGAACAGAGCAAAAGAGTGAGAATATTTTTATAATTAAAGAAACAGCATGAGTTACTGGGCTTGTGCATCTCAAAACAATCAGCCGTGGACCATGATTAGGGCTTTAGACATCCTATCATTACCAGAACTAGACGACGACGACAACAACAATAGTAGTAATGGTGGTGGTAGTAATAGCAATAATAATAGTGTGCTCTGGACATGATTCTTCACTATGGTACTGACTGTAAACCGGTTTTATAATTCTGCTGACTCAGATCCAGTGATTGTACTTGAATAAACCTAAATTGTCTTGTCAAAACTAGTGTATCTAGTTTCATATCCAATTTCTGTATGAGAAAGTTATGAGACACATTCTGTCAAGATTGTTGATTGTAAGTAGCTCTTTTTTCTTAAGATTTTTGTTACTGCTTTCATTGTATTTGTACTGTATAGTATAAATTACCATATAACGTTTAGAAGTACTTACAGGTAAGCTGAAATGATCTATTTTAAGTTATATTTTAGAATAAGGGAATGCTGTTCTGGTAGGGGAATATCTTGAGGCCATTAACATCATCAGGAATAGCCAAGTCTGGTTTAGAGTCTTCCTACACAAAGATATTGTTGCCTAAAACAAAAGTAGATTCCTAAAAGTTAAGAGAGTAACATTAGAAGGCGTTTGTCCTCCAGTTTATTTACGTTTGAAGGAATAAATTAGATTTTTAAGTCCCAGCCTCTCTAAAATAAACTACTCATTTATTCCATGAAGTAACACAGAGTGAGTGTTGAGAATTGTCGCATGACAGGATGTTGAAAATAAGGAAAGATTTAGAAAGACATGAAATTAGTTTATAGTAAAAGTTAAATTTCAGGTTTATGAAAGCCCTCTTCTTGGCTCGCCTTGTGTGATTACATAATCATGCAGTTCCTCCTTTTTCCTACCAAGACAACAGTATTTAGTTCTTAATTTGTAAATGTCATGCCTTTTTCTTGCTCTCAGAAAGTCTCTTCAACAAGAGCCAGCAGTGCTGCTGACTGGCAAGAGCTGATGCTGGTTTATCCTGTGTTTAAATAGTATCTTTACACCATAGCAGTATTCTTTGCCAGTATTTGCCTGGCAAATAGCCACTGCTCTCCTTAGGAAGACTTGAAGCCCACACTGATGTTCTGCTGACAGGATCAGAGGGCTCTTGGTCTGCAAGCTGATTTGCCTCAAAGTTGGTGTGCTGCTCTGCAGTTGCTGCTGGAGCTTCAGGATATCTAGTTCTCCAGATGGAGGGGAAAAAAGAAGTATAATACTTCAGTAGGGTACAGCTTCTAATTTAGTTGGACCAAAAGTAATATGCTGAAATTGCTCCTCTGCCAACGCAGCAGATACCGTATTTGCTAGAATGAGCTGACCAGCTGCTCTTAGTGAGATAGCAAATCCGTGGTTTGCTTGTGCCAGTTTGGGGACTGGGAAGCAGGTAATCTTGCATCAAGCAACCAGTGTTAACAATGTTTTTCATCTGGGTAAGACCAAATGTGCCTGCTGATCTTTACCAGCACAATTTAGAACTTACAGATCTGCCTAAAAAGTACAACCAGCATATTGTCTTCATTTGGGGGCTGCAAATTAGCAGATACATAGAAAAAAAGCCGGACATTTCTTGTATTTAACTGAATTGTAGATGCAAAACTTAATGCTGCCCTTTCAGGTAAATTTGTAAATTCACAAGTCACCTTTCATACCTGTTTTTAAGTACTACACTCAAGGCTTCAGGTAGTGAGAAACTGAAGCCTTTGTTTGTAGGTCTGCTGTGTAAAAGAATGCCACTGCAATTTTAACCAGTCTGACCTTTGGAGTTCACATACACTGAATTTACTCAGGTTTTTTTCTCCCTTTGGTTGAATATAGATAAAAATCTCTCAACTTCTTTCTCTAAGAATGAGTTTTATTGTCTGTGGCTAATGGGTCCTGAAGTCCAACACTGTGCAAATAAAAAGTCTTTACATTGAGATAATATTATATCCCTTAAACAGCTACTTTCCAGAATCCTGGTCTTTGTCCTTCTGGTTCCTGTAGGAGGCAAGAGATACTATATATAGGAATGAATGGGATCAGGGCAATGAGGTAGTTATTTTGATTTCTTGCTATTGTTCCCTACAAAGAGCTGCTAATTTCAGAGCCACAAGCTATGCAGTGGTGAAGGGGAATAATTTAGCTTAGGGAGTTGTTTGAGATGTAATATTTATCCTCTTATTTCTAGGGTGACTGTCAGACTCGGGAGGAAGCTGTCGCACTGGGTGTTGGACTCTGCAATAACGGCTTCATGCATCATGGTAATGCATCAATATTACTTCCCACAGCCAATTAAAGGAGCTCTTATTTCAGTCAGATTACCTGACTGTCTGAAAATCCATTTTCTCTAGACTGTGCCATGCATGCTGACATATGTACAGTTGCGAGTACCCCAGCAGGTCCTTCTAAAAAGCAGTCTTTGAGCTTACGCAAAATGTCTAAGGCTCATGCCTTCCCAAGTGAATCCCCCTGCTAATGGTTATGATGAGCTCTGAAGCGATTAGACAAGCTAGAAGAGGAGTGTTTTTTCACTGCATCTCTTTTAGAGCCATCAGACCAATGCACAAGCCAAGTACTGTCCTGAAATATCACCAAGAAATGTCAGGTATAAAGTAAAATTGCCTATTTCTTGCCACTTGGACAACAAGCACAGTCCTCAGTGCCTCTGAAGCTTCCAAATCTGAAGCGCCAAATTGCCAAGTTGGACATCAGCTATCCTTAGTGATGCTGCCGCTAAACTCAGTATCAAATAGCACCTACAAAGTCCTAAGAGTAAAACATAGTTTGTCCAAAGAAACATCCAGTTTTAGTTATTTATAACATTTGCTCTCCATATTTTGAATAGTGTTTTTAAGAGTAGATCATTGTACGTAACTAATAGAGAATTTGCATAGTACTTGATAAGAATGTAAGGTTTTCTTTAAATAGCTCTATTTTGAGCCTGTATAAACTTTTGGCATTCATAGCATCCTTTGGCAAGGAGTTTGCATAAATACATGTTGAATGAAGTTGTTCCTCAGGTTTTAAAATTGTCACTTGCTGCTTTTATTTGAAGTCCCCAGGTCTAGTATTTGAAAACTCTTAAAGAACCTTGTCACATCTTCCAGAATTTTATAGATCTTGTTTCCCTCTCAATTCCTTTTTACGTTGAAAAGCCGTAGTCTATTTAGCCATCTCACTTACCTTTAAACAGCCATTTTACCCCTCTTTGCTCCTTTTATAGTTTTACCATATTAATTTTGACACGGGAAAGGAGAATAAGATATTGAGTAGCATCTTTCTTCAAAGAGAATCTTCTGTATTTCATATGCATTATACATGCCAGGGAGGACAAACATATCATGAGCTACTATGCACTGTGAAGAAAAGTATATCCCTAAAATACAGTAGTAACTTAAAAATATAGAGCTAAATAGCTGACTGATAGGGATGCATTTGGTCTTCATTCTGTAAAGACTGGGAAAATGTTTAGGATTTACTTTAGCTTTCTTTTTTGTTTCTCTCTTTCTTTCTCTGTGTAAATGCATGTATGTATCTCATATATATTGTTTCCAGTCCTGGAGAAAAGTGAGTTTAAGGATGAATCCTTGTATTTCCGCTTTTATGCTGATGAGGAGATGGAAGGCACAAGTTCCAAGAGCAAACAATTACGTAATGACTTCAAGCTTGTGGAAAACATCATGGGAAAGAGTCTTCTGGTAAGAAATATGTTAATGTAAACCTTGAAGTTTCTGTGAAACTGGTATTGATTTATACTAGACAAGAATGAGAAGGGGAAATAGAATAGAATAGAAATGGGGAATTGCACCTGTAGCTAGACTTTTCTTCTTCACTGCATAAATACTAATTCTTGAGCTACTTTGCTGTAGAACTCCAACTTCTGCAGCTCTGGCTTTTCTACCTGGGCAGACCACATAGCTTATTCTAGTGGCAAGGGAAATCTGTAAGTTGCAGGGTCCCTTTTCTAGCATGAGACCATCCTGCACTACCTGGAAGCTTTGGATTCACAGCTCACACATACATGTGTAAACACAATTAAGTTCCTGCCTATTTCTGATGGGTCTCAAGGAAAGAGGAGACTCGGAGATACAAACGTTTTATCCAATTCACAGCCCAACCCCTTTCTATTCCCATGGAGCCCTTGGGAGCTGGAGATGTTGTCTTGGCAGGCATCATATGTTTCTTGAATTCACTGAGCAGGAACCACAGCGTTCCTACGGTAGAGGAGAATGGACGCTACTGTCTTGGGAGAAATCTGCCATCAATTTAAATTTAAACCCAATTTAAACACTCTTCTATGTGAGGTAGATTCAGATGTAAGCTAAAACACTGATAAGAACACAGGTATTTCAGGACATCATTGTCTAAGTGATATGAATATGCCCTGCATTACTGGATCAAGTATCAGCTTTACTTTGTTTATGGAAACCATTTTTAAAAAATACTGTTCTTTACGTTCGTGTTTTTGCAACATTACTGTTGTCTCCAGATTCTCACCTTACTAAAAGCCATCACAGTCCTTACTGCACGGGGATAATTCTAGCGCTATTTGGGTTTGGTAGTCAAATTGGTGCAAACTTCTTGTTCTGAGATCCTTGTTTACTGCCAGTGGCTCCAGGCCCATCTTTTTTTCCCTTTGAACACTGGCAGAATGCAGGAGCAGGATGAAAACTTGGGACAAAAACTACAAAAGCAGAATTACTGGAAAGGATCCAGAGGTCCATTATATAGGAAAATTTTTCCTGTGGTTCACACAAACTTCACTGTCTCCCTCTTGTCTTGTCTCCCAGGAGACTGGTCTGTGTTTGTCTGAATGACCAGAAGTAATATTTAAAGCACCATGGTCCCTCAAAATTATTCTCCTTGCATCCAGTGCCAGAGACTGGAGTGTCAGGTTAATATGATTATCCTCATGGAGAGTTGTTGGATAAAAGGAAGCACTTAAAAGGTGGTACACTCTGTGGTTTCTTTTTAATTGTGATTTCAAAACACTGAAAGATCAGTTTCATGTAAGTTGGTGGGAACTGCCATTGTTCAGGTATTTTTAATTTTCCACCTTATCAAGACAAGACAGTTTGAGCACACAGATTGACTAGTATGTCTCTTCCACTTTTTTCTATCTGTTCAAGGCACTTCTGTTAAAATGCCAAAACTCACAACGGTAATATGTTAGCTGTGAAATGAGGGATTTAAAATTCTTTGATTCTGTTTTCTATTGTTGTAATAATCGTTTATTAGTATTCACTAAAGAGGCAGAACAAACAAGCAAACCTTGCACATGGACTATTTACTAGTGATTAATTGTAATCCCTAATTGGTCCTTCCAGTCACTCCATAATTTGGTAACTGCAATATTTGCAATAGGAATAATTTTAATATTACTATTATTGTAGTTCTGCAGTGCATCAGATAACCTCTGTCAAAATACAGTTCCATCTCAAAAAGTAAACAATCTGAAATAAGCAACACATGCTACTTAAAGGGCACAGATTTTTGTCAAATGAGTAGTAGTCATGCTAAAGTTATGAGTTGCCCTCATTTTCACAAATAAATTAGTAATCCCCTGAATGTTTGTAAACAAGCTCCCACAAATAGCAGTACAATAAATGCATTACACTTACCCACAAAAAAAATTTGTGCCTGACTTCTGCATTATTCTCTGTTTAGCAATTATGAGCAGCTGGAATGGGGAGGCTTTGCTGTCTGTGGAACATCACTACTTGCTTCTATACACTCATGATAGGGCATTGATCCTTCCCAACCCTTGATCCCACCATAGGAATTTTAATGGAATTTCATCAGCACTGGCTTTTGAAACATGCTTTTCTACTGCCATGAAATCCTAGCTGTTTAATGGACAGCTTCCCCATCCCCTTCATCTAAGTTTGCTCTACCAGAGGAGAGCTTGCCCTTGAAAACAGAAAACAACAGAAGCTTTGGCAAATATATCATTGTAAATGCCAAGGAAAAAAGTTCTTTTGGTCTGAAAAAAATGCACTTCAAACAAAATTTAATACTCATTTATTTGTGCAATTGTTTCTCATTGAAGGACATAAATATTGACAAACTGAAAAAATATACAGCATTCTTTGCATAGTTTAAGATAATTTGGATTTTGGATTGACTCCAAGCATTGTGACTTGGTTACTGCAGTGTGCTGTTAACTTGTGATCAGCACCTCTACTTGTTAGCTCAAGCCAACCACAACACAAATTAAAGCCGGTAGCTTGGAGCTGGATGTCAGACAAAGATAGTTGCCTGTAGAGATGGGCCTCCATCAAAGTTACCTGAGAGGTTTAATGCACAGACAGTGCTAGAGTGCCCAGAAGAGTCTCGTGTATCACTTAGCTGATCTTGAGAGAAAAGCATTTCCAGTGATTTCTAAAGGTGATGCCTGTGTACGTTTTATGTAGTGTTCTCAAAACTGTTATGTTAGATTGGAGATCTGAACTGTAAGTCTAAACCTCATCAACTTTCCAGGTCTGTGATATCCCCTACGTTCTCCAGGATATCCCATATTTCTTATTCTCAGTAGTGTGTTGCAGCAGTTGTAGGAGAGAGTAGTTGCTGTGTCCCACTGCACTTCACAGCCAGGGCTGGGGCGTATCCTGGAATTCAGCTGGTGCAGGGGCCCAAGTACTGCAGCGTATTCGGTGAAAGCCAATGGTTTGAGCATAGAAGTCAGGGCTACCTGGGGTTCAGTTTAACTTCTCACATGAACTTACTGTGTGGCTTGAGCAAGACCTTAAGTCACTCCGTGCCTCAGTTTACTATCTGAAAATTACGTGCTAAATCCCATCTGTCCATAGGGCTTTGCTACTGCTGTTGCATCTAGAATCAGCGTTGAAAATGAAGGTCTCCTTATAATTCAGCACTTCAAATACCAAGTTTTAAGACAGTAGGTAGTATTATCATTTGGGTTCATGTGTTCTCCATTTTAAACTAGCTAATCCAATAAACGTAGCATTCGCCTTAGAATTCTTACAAAACTATAGAACACATTTCTCCTGGTCTAACTATGAATAAATAATAGTAATTTGTATTCCTGAAATAAAGCCATACTTGCTCTTTAATAAAAATGTCTTCCACCTTTAATCATTCCAGGAGAATTATTTTTGTGTGTTGTGCCAATATAAAATGACCTAATTCTGCAAAATCTAAGTAGAGAGAGAGCAAAAAAGGAGATTTCCCTTTGTTTTTCATTATGCTAGCGTATCACAGTCTAATGTAGCTTGAGAATTCAAATCATTGATTTGAAACACCCCTGGGAAGAGAGGCACTAATAAGAGCCCATCCTCTAGGGATTTCTGGTCTCCCAAGGAGACAGACTGGCAAGTCAGTGTCAGGAGACATCCATCATGTAGGTGTATGTGCCCAGATAAGGGCTTTGAGTGGATTTGGATACTAAAATTTATAGGGAACTCTGAAGTGAAAAACATCCCTTAGGCTGTAAATCTTTCACTGTTCAGAACGAACAGTTCAATTGCAGTGCTCAGTTTCAAAGCTCACAACCCAGAAGAAACTTTGTATAGAATTAAGCCTTTTCTGCTAATATGGCAAAACATAATTTTAAAGATAATAGCAGTAAGGGGTGACATAGGTTCTGGAGCTTCTCATTGGAAAGAAATTTTGTCTTTTCAGATTTTGTTTTAGTACCTCAGAGCTTTGTACTTTTGAAAGGCTGAGGAGACTGGAACAACTTGGGAGATGAGGTGGCAGGAAAATAGCTCTCTTCAAGTGAATTCTGCTGGGGGCCACAGAAACCTCATCAGTTTTGTGAAACATTGAAGCTTGACTTTATCTAATAAGTCACTGCTTTTTAAGAAATTCTTAACCAAATCAGACTGTTCAAGTGTGTCCAACAGAGAAGAGTTTATATTGGAGAGCTGTAGGGAAGGCTATGAGAAGAAGGATGGACCCTAGTTTAGGACATGGTGGTTGATCTGCCCGTGCTGCCTTTCTGTTGCGGATGTCCCCATGAGTTTAGGCTGAGAGTTTCTGCTTCTGCATAAACAGGAGCAGCCTGGGGAGGCTGCCAAGAGTGAAATGATCCAGTTCCTTCACCTCCTTCACTGGGGGAAATCTTAGTGCCCAACCCAAGGCCCTTCATGTGTATGCAGTTTGAGAGATCAGCCAGTGTGGTGGGTAAACTGGACACTACATCCTGTACATTAAAGTCATGCTCTCGTGACATCAGTGTGATGCAATGCTGGAAGCTGCCCCATAGCTGAGCATCAAGCTGCTGCACATCTGTCATCATCATCTCCCGGAAATCTGTCAGATCTCCCTTCGTAGGCACGGAGCATCCCCATGCCACAAGTGTTTTCTGATTCCATAATTCTCGTACAGAAAGGGGAAGAAATGGAGAGATACCATACAGGCATCATGACTCACATGCCAAAAACACTTAATGAATGTAACAGATACAGGTGTAATAGACCATTCTTTGCATAGCTTGTCTTCTCCCTGCTCTGCACCCCCCATCTCTGCCAAAAAATTGTCTTTGAATTTGTTCTGATTACATTTGCCCTCTGGTTTTGATTAAACATGCTTATTTCTCGTATAGTCTTATTTTATAGCATGGTTGCCTTTCAAGATTAAACAGCTGCTGCCAACATGCAAAAAACCAATTGGATTTCAGGGGCACAGAAATAATTCTTGTAGATAGCAAGTTAGTTAATTGCTTTGAACTCCTTGGGGATGAGTGCTGTTCAGCTGTGGAATTGCAAGGTATTACTACTTTATAGTAAGGAAAGAATCAGAGCTGTCTCCAAGTACTGCATATTGAATATTATCCATAGTCTACCTTTTCATAAGAGTGTCCCTAGTACAGGAGCATCAGGATACGGAATGTGAGATTTCTTCCTTTACAACATGGTGATAAAGCTCCTAATGTTGATGCTCTTAGGGTTTCTTAACTGTACTTTGGTTCTTTGCTTTCAAACAATATATTTTTGCAGTACTAATGAACAGAGAAAGGTAGGTTATTAAAAATGATAGCATATAAAAGGTCTTCACGCATAGTAATAGTAGCTGCACCCAAGAGATCATGTAAGTTTGTGTAGCTGCTGGCTTCTTAAGTTTGGCAAATCAAAGCCTCCCAATTTTTAAATATCTTTTCACATATGCTCTTAAAGTCCAACAAAAGAAACTGAACAGTCCCTTCAGATGTAAAATAAGAATTGGATGGGATAGCTATCTTAGAAATTTTCTATATGATCCCAGATGTGAAGTGATAAAAGCACATATTTTGGTGGTCTGAAACTCATTACACTTGCAACACTAAAAATCTAAGCAGTGATATATACCCAATTTTCTAAGCTGTCCTTTTATTCAACGTGTATAAATAACATTGCTTCTGAAAATATTTTGTTAGACATACCCAAGAATGGCAAACTTACCTTTTAATGTTTTTACTTTCCTGTCCGTCATTTAATCTGAACATTATCTGATGAGGACTTTTTCCCTGCAGATACATTATGCCATGCATTACTTTAACATGGCTGTATGGCTCCTGCAGGAAAGGATTATTCTATTTCTTTAATTTTTTTTCTATCACCTTAGAAAAAAATTCCTATAAAAGGTCAAATTTTATAGGCTGATGACATTGACTTCATTAGAAAAAGGGCAGTATTTTAAAATAATGGAGGAATCATTATAATCAAGGAAATAATTCTCAGTAATTTTTTCCCCAGTGGTATGTGGCATTATAGTTAGCTTTATTTTTCCTTTAAACTCAATTCTAATTTATCAGATGGTTCTTAAATGTGTAGTGTTTGCTCAAATGCAAGATGTTTATCTGGTAGAATTTCCACTGTCCATTTGCCAGTGGCCAGGCTTGCTTTATTTTTTTAAAATGAGAAGTGAGTTGTTCAGCTTTTTTTTTTATTGTTAATAAACCACTAGAAAAGGATGAGTGAAACATGTACTTGCCATGACTGATATGATTTAAAAAAATATTTACAAGGCAGGTCTGTGTGACCTCAGTGCAAATAAGAGGAAGCAGATTCTCGGGAGCAAGAACTACCACGTCTTCTGTCAACTATAGATGCAAACTGAGCACATGGCATGAGTCTTGTATTTTTTCCCCCTTACACAAAGCTTGTGTGCCTGTTCTGTAGGGGAAGGAAGGAACCTATAGATGTCAGAAGTTGTTCTCTCACTGGTCATCCAGAATTTTAATCAGCAAGTTAAAATGTAATTTATGTGATGTTATCTATAAGAAATAGGCCCGAGATCCCCAATTTGTCTGAAACTGATCACTAAGAAAGACTGATAGGTTGCTCGTTATTAAGTATGTGGGATGCAGTTTAAAAAACAAATTAATGACTACAGTTTGATCTGTAAGTACATTCACCAATGGAAAATACTCAATATTGATGAATTCTATAACGTAAAAGTGAAAGATCTAATGAGGACTGAAGGGCTAGAAGTCAAAACCAAATGTAGTTTCTAATAGAAGAGTTGATTAAACGTTGGAACAAGCTCTCAAGGACAGGAATAGATTCTTCACTTCTTAAGGACTGCAGATCATAACCGGATAGTGCTCTGGAAATTCTGCTTTAGTATATTAAGAGCTCAATGCAGAAATAACTAAATTAAATTTTATGGTTTATGTTATGTAGGAGATGAGACCAAATGACCTAATAGTCTCACAGTCTAATGACCTTTCAGCCTTAAAATCTACAAATCGCTGTCAATCATGGCTTGCAATGAAAAGTCCAATTTCACATCTCCATCCTTCAGCTTTTCAGCTAACTTCATATTTATGAAGCGTTACCTTGTGCTCTTTTTAAGATTTTACCAGAAGAGGATGACTATGGATTTGACATTGAAGAAAAGAACAAAGCAGTCATGGTGAAGTCAGTTCGACGAGGGTCTTCTGCAGAGGTATGGCTTGACATGCATAAATACTTTTATTTTGGTACCTAAGAATATTTCAATGCTTTGAAAAGGTATAAACCCATGCTTTTAAGGTCTGTTTCATTTTAAAGGCAGCTAATGGAAAATTTGGTATCTTCTACAATTCCTTTGGTAATAAGCTGTTTCTGTAAATTGCTGAGTGTTTTGGGATCTTTGAGTGACTTGCTGAATTTTTTTGGTAAGTGATAGGACAACAGCAGTATCTCTGTGTGATGATAGCATACCTCAGGTTCATTAGCAACTTAAATTTGAGGAGGGAGGCAAGGTAACATTGTTTTGGGATAGCAAAGATGTTCAGTGAGAAGCAGGTTTATTTGAGTGATAACTATTTTTTTTAGATTTCCCCGCCCCCCCACCTTAAAAAGCATGCACTTATTTCTCTCCCTGGTATTTTTTAAGAACTCTGCAGAATATATTTGCTTTGTTTCTCTAAGGCACATAGATGGCCCAAATGTCATAGGATCTGAGTGTTTCATAATCATTTCTTTATCCATACAAAACCCTTAAGTGGAGAACACAATGGTGATCCTCCAACATAAGACACATGCAGTCTTAAATCTATTTTTAAAAAGCTATTTAGGTGCCTTTTAGCACCTATGGAGGTAAGAGAGGACTGGATGACTTGTCCAGGGTTTCACAGTAAATTGTGGCAGCGCACAGACAGTACTTCTAATTGAAATTCCAGGGCAAGCATTACAGATTTTTTTAATGTCTGCATTCATTTGTTGGTTGCTGCTTTAGGCTACAGATAACTCCTGGATGACTTGCCCAGTGCAAACGGCTGAAGTGCACAGACTGATTTTAGCAAGTTGAGAATGTCAAATGGGAGTGAATTTTGAACTGAAATTTAATATTATAATTAAATTATTTCAGTGTTCCTGAATGTCGTTTGGTTTATGATCTCCAAAGAAACCAATCCTGTGCTCTGCCTCATGCTCAAAATCAACATAGATTGGCCAAAAATGTTATTAATCTAAACCGCTGCTGTAAACCGTTGCCTGACAGATAATCCTTCTGCACTTTCTTTGGCTGGATGCCTATGGAACATCCTGCAAATCTGTTGTGTTTTCAGACAACAGAAGCACATAATTTTCTAAGGAATCTTTTTCTTGATCTTCCAAGACAAACTGTCTGTGACTATGAGCCTGTCTTTTCAACTGGATTGTAAAATACTCTTCCAGAAAAGAGCTCAATCTGTATCTCTGAAGCAGAAGGCTGTCAGCTCATTCTGGAAAGACCTGAGGTCCAACAGTAATGCATTTCATTACATTCTTGGGCTTTTTTAATTGATTTGTGATACTAGAAGGTTATCTAGCATGTAGTTCTGTGTGGCTCAGCAGCTGTAGGCCATTTAGAGACCCCATGCCTGCTGTCACGCTCTTTAGGGACAAAAATTAAGACATGCAGCTTTGCTTCACAGTGCCCGCCGTGGTGCATTGCATTCATTAGGACTGTTACACTTTAGGCCAGAGTGAGATTCCAGGTTCACCAGTTAAGTGGGAACAAGTTTGTTAGTTGTATGGATTTATTCAATATTAACACGTTCTGCCTGAGTTTGGAATTGTGATCTCTTTTTCCAAGTATAATTGGAAAAAATTGTAATGCACGAGTTGAGGCGGCACACAGCATTGAACTTCATGCATGTGCAATGAGGGTCCTTGGGGTTTTTATTCAAAATCAGAGTTGCCAAGCATTGTTCTTTCTATTATTGGTTCTTTTTTTCTTCTCAAGTTTTTTTAGAAACTATTTTGTGAGCTGTTAGATTTGCCTATGCCAGAAGCAGTTCCTGAACTGTATTAAACAGTTGTTAAGAAAAGAATTGCTGGAGCATCAGATTCCTGTACTGACAGGGTACTCGAACTGCAGCTGGGAACTCTTCACCTGACGAGTTCGACTTCATGGTTTTGGCCCTTAGATACACTGGTGCCCTTGTAAGCTCTGCTCTGCACTTTCTCTCCTGATCCCGAACAACGAGCTGCTCTCAGCCTGGGACTCTGGCCTGTGGGAATTGTCCTTCCCTGCTCCTGGCAGCAGCTGACCATTAACACTTGCTCAGCTCATCTAGATGGAGGGTCACCAAAAATTCATGTGGCAGTGGTTGGTTGATGTGGACTGTGGCACATCCCATGCCTATCCCAAGTTCATATGTCTTCAGAAAGACGTTCAGAAAGTCGGTGTCTCTTCAGTTTGTACCTTATCTTTCTTTCTAACCCAGCTCACTTGCAGGTTAATTGTAGCTGGGCTTATTCCCACAGGTTTGAATCCTAGAGCTGGTTTGAGTGATACACTGTCAGAAGGAAGCAACAGTGTAAAAATTATCCTTTTGGGAGGCATGGTTGCTGTCTTACTCTGAACAGCCAACTGACAAGCAGATGTCTAGTGTTTGAACAGAGCGTGTTCAACAAGCAGCCAGTTGGCCAACGGCCATGCAGATGAACAGCAAATAGCAAGCTGCTGGCATTTTGGAAAAACTAATGGCCCGGATCCAGACAACTGCACTGAGTTGTCATAAGAAGCATCCGTTATTCAGAAGCTCTGTGACACTGTAGGTCTTTACTCTTAAAGACCTACAGTGTATGTAATCTTCCTTAGCCTGGTTAGTTATATCCCAGTGGAGGGGCAGATTTTTATTTGAAAGTTGCTAGTTTGTAGGGTTTAAGATGCAATATTAATATATACTTCATGGATTTGCTATGATTATGTGTGCAGGTAGGTGTCCTGTATGGACAAGCAGTAAGTTGGGAATATAAAGAGGTCATCCAGAGGGAGAATGATTGCAGGTATGCAAAGAGTTTAGCTAATTGCACATATATTAAATGTGTGAGCTACTTTGAGAAAATCAGGCCAAGAATATAATGACTTTAGAAATTTATATCAAAATTATTACTTTTTAATAAACTCATCAGTATAAGTAAATGCAAAAAGCAGAAATATTACCATTCAATTATCAACCAACATTTGTCAAATTCTATCTTAAGTTAAAATCTCTATTAATATTTATCCTTATTACCCATTTTAAAGATTATTTACAAAAAAAAAGATGAAAAATCTTATTTCCGGGTACACATGGGGATGTTGTCAACTGTGGAGAGTCTGAGAATTAAATCAAGGAATGCACTTTGTAGTTTTTCCTTTTAATAGCTTTGTTTTGAGGAAAAAAGTCTAGGTTTTCACAGGTAAACTGATCTCTGACTTTCAGACTGCCAAATACATTTAAGAAAAGCCAAGCCATGCATAGACATAGTCAGCAGGATTTTCCAGTCCTGCATTTCCAGTTTCATTTTTGCAACAAATAAGACCGAATATGTGGGAGTAGTACCATTTAGACCTCCTTTCTCCAAGTCAATAAATTTGTCAACAGATTCCAGGCAGAATAAGAAAAGAGTTTGTCACATTTAGAAGAAAGCCCAGCTGCTGGATCTTGAAGTGATAGGAAGTAATTCTAACCTGGGAAGGGTTAATTTTTTTTTTTCTTTTTACTCTATTAAAGGGAACTTGATATTTCCTTGATATCCTAACATCTAGTCTAAGTGCCTGCTATGTCACATTTTAACTGGTGTAGAGCATCGAGAGGTATGTTTAGGGTTACTGTCCAGTGGGCAGGATAGGGCACTGTCATCAGATCTGTCATCAGATCTTTCTCTAACTTCCTGCATGACCAAATAACTAAAATTAGGTGCAAAAGCTAGGAATGAAAATTAAAATCTTGTCGCTTTTTAGGCTGATGAAAAGACAGTACTTCACTTAAAGCAGAGACAGGTTTTTACCACCACTTAAAAACAGGTTACATTTACTTAGGTGACTAGGTATAGATTGGCTTTGCGTGGCTAGTGGTTGAAAACTATATTCTTGGCTCCCTGTGCCTGCACTGTAAGTTGTGGGAAGTCACACTTCTGTATGTCACTGGATATCACAGCCAGTCTGTTCTAGTCCCCTGTTTTTTTGTCCCCTTTTCTTTATACAGTCTCCTTCTTCAGTAGTCTCCAGCTAAAAAAATTGTAGCAGAAAAGTACAAATATGTATGCGTTGCAAAGTAGGATATATCTGTGGAGTGGCATATTTGTACAGATATTGGTGAAATCTCTTTGTTTTCTGTAAGTGCAGACAACTTTAAGGGTGACTGACAAATGATTTGATGAACCAGCACTGTATATACAGTATCCCATATGACAGTAATCCTAGGAACATCCATAAGTACAGAACAGTTGAACCTTGGAGCCTGAACTGTCGGAGATCCAAAGTTTTCTGTGCTGTTTGTTTCATTTGCAGATGGCTGGCCTGCAGATGGGAAGAAAAATCTATTCCATCAATGAGGACTTAATATTCCTACGTCCGTTTTCAGAAGTGGAAACCATCTTAAACCAGTCCTTCTGCTCACGAAGGCCACTTAGGCTTCTGGTAGCCACCAAATCAAAAGAGTAAGTGCCAGGATGGGCAGACAGAGAAGATTATCTAGAAATATCAATTACTAAATATTTCTTCTACGATTTGTAGTGAAAACTCTGTGAACACTTTGCTATGCAGGGGCTGTTCGATAGGAAAACAAATGACAATAAATGAAAGAGATACGAGAGCCACAGGTTATCTTCAGTGATGAACCTTGTGGTTCTAGAGCAAGTTAGGATGTATTCTCCTTACACTGCAGTTAACTTCTGGCTTCCTTGTGCACAAACAGAACTGAAACACATGACTATCATCCTGTCTTGGGTGTGAAGCTTCTCAGACTAATATAGGTCCAAGGGAAAGCAATTTCCACCCCATTAAAGCTTGGCTTATTTTTGGATGGCTCTAACGATATTAGTCCATACAGTTTTTCAGTCCATTATTGTATCTTACTATAAGGCTTGGCCCAGTTAATGTCTTGTGCATTATTAGATTCTGTAATCCCAGAAGAACGTTCTGGTAGAATTCCCAGTAGAACCGAATGTGTCAATGGGCACTTGATGCTAAATTCTAGTCCAGATATTTTTTTTTAATGGAAAAGATCCTCAGCTGGTATAAGTCAGCAGGGCTGCACTGAAGTTTGCCTAGAAATGAAAGGGAATATAAATATTGTAGAAAGTTTCTGTCCTGTGTTGTCCATTTGGAAATGCCAAATTTTAGTTAACAAAGAGAATCTTTTATCTGCCTTGGAGAATGAAGACGGAGTGCGTAATTTCTTCAGATCAATTTATTTGTTATTTATTTGTAAACTATATGGCTGCTTTCTTTAATCTAAAACGTGGTTGTGAATGCTGGGTAAAGATGCTGTTGGAACTGCTCAGAGCTCTGACAGCCTAACTTAAAATGCGGCTTTCTCTTCTCCTTGATTTACACGCAGGATTATTAAAATCCCAGATTGTCCTGAAGCACTTTGCTTTCAGATACGGGGAGAAGCACCACCCTATGTTCATGCAGTAGGAAGAGGTAAGTAGAAAGGCTGTGATATAGTTAAGCTAGGAATACAGCTAAATGTATATACATGTGTATGTATCTGTGTGTATATATAGATAGATCCGGGTTTCATTGTCAAACTTGTTCTAAACAAGTTCTGACAACTTATTTTAATAACCATAATGACTAGGAAGCCCTGTCATAGAGAAGGATCACACTCATATATAAAACTGTAGAACAATGAGATGTGCTTATAATCTGAATACAGTCTAAGGAAATGGTAGTGTTGGGTCACTAATCCCATCAACGCAAAACAAGGAATAACTTCTACAGTAGAAGAAACTTGGTGATAGTGCAATCTGCAGTACTGTGGAAAGGCTCTTGAGAAAGCGTTGTCGCTTGAGTTCTTGCAAGCTGGAAATTTGCTTGAATAGTGATCCTAACCTTGTTTCTCCTAAGACTACTAAGATACAGCTTTACAGCTGTAGGGAAGAAGAATTTAAAACTGAGATGGCTGCGAAAAAGTTGAGGTGTAATGCTCTGTGTTTCCTCAACATGAGCTGGCAATGCGTGCTTGCAGCCCAGAAAGCCAACCACATCCTGGGCTGCAATAAAAGCAGCATGGCCAGCAGGTCGAGGGAGGTGAATCTCCCCTCTACTCTGCTCTGGTGAGACCCCATCTGGAGTATAGTGTCAAGCTCTGGAATCCCCAGCATAAGAAGGATGTGGACCAGCTGGAGAGAGTCCAGAGGAGGCCATGAAGATTATCAGAGGACTGGAGCTCCTCTCCTGTGAGGACAGGCTGAGAGAGTTGGGGCTGTTCAGCCTGGAGAAGAGAAGGCTCCAGGGAGACGTTGTAGTGGCCTTCCAGTGCCTAAGGGGGCCTACAGGAAAGACGAGGAGAAACTCTTCAGCAAGGCCTGTTACGATAGGACGACGGGTAATGGTTTTAAAATAGAGGGAGGTAGATTTAGATTAGATATTAGGAAAAAAAATTTTACGCTGAGTGTGGTGAAACACTGTCTCAGGTTGCCCAGAGAGGTGTTGGATGCCCCATCCCTGGAAATATTCCAGGCCAGGTTGGACAGGACTCTGAGCAACCTGATCTGGTTGGAGGTATCCCTGCTTCTTGCAGGGGGGTTGGACTGGATGGACTTGAAAGGTCCCTTCCAGCCCAAACCATTCTGTGATTTTTTTATAAGACTTGAAGCCTACTTCTCCCTTTACATTGACTTATACTGCTATAACTTACCAATGAAATTGTTTTCTTTAAAAGGAGAAAACACAGTTTGACAGAGATATTTACTACTCCCTTAACTGAAATGTGAACTGAGCTGCAAATAAAGCACAGCTCTAACCTTTATTTTCAGCAGATGCAGAAAATACGACCTTTCAACATGTACCACTTCCTTCCTTCAGAACGAATACTTGTATCCAAATATGTGCAGTTAGTGTACAGACACCAGGCAGCACCCAAATGCAACAAACAATGTTCTCAGGGAGACACATTTATTACACTCTTTCATAACAGCACCTATAACCACTTTCTAACAGTCTGAAGAATGCAAACTGGAAGTGTGAGCTAGAAAGATTCTACCTTAACTGTAGATTTCTAGGAGCTGGATTTGGATCTGAGTCTTGTTCACGTGAATCTGGAGAAAATCCGTTCAAGATGGTTATTGCACTCCAGACTTTCTCTAGTTTTAAGTACGTTGCAGTCTTTTCCTTAGACCATGGCAAATTATACAGCATGCAGATATTCTGTATATTTCAAGTGCGACAAGCTGAAACAAATATAACTGTTGAAGCAAGACCTCAGCTAATGTAATCATAAGGCTAGAAGAGCCATATAAGAATCCCAAATGACTTCTTACAGGAATTTCAATTTCTAGCATGAATGCATTTAGATCCAGGAGGTCTCTGTTTTTCCCAGCACTACTGAAAATATGAAGAATAGGTGCATGATGCTTTCCATATATAACAAAGCTCTCAGAGTAGCAAAAGCATGACAGCATTCCACTAGCTTTTCTTCTTACTCTTCTTAACCAGAAACTCTTTGCAAACTTTCCAATTTTCTCTTCCATAGTGACTTTACTGTCTAACTCCTCTCCTGTTTATTTTTCAGGTTCTGAGGCTGCAGCTGTAGGCCTTCATCCAGGGCAGTGTATTTTGAAAGTTAATGGGAATAATGTAACACATTATATGGAAGTTCTGGAGCACTTTACAGCGTACAGAACCAGACAACAGGAAGCACTGGTATGAAAACAAAACCTCAAAGGATGTACATTAGTTCCTCCCTTCTTCACTCCTCCCCTTCTTCTGTGTTTTTATGCTCACTAGATATTCAGAAAAACAACTTATATATATATGTCTCTCTTGACTTATTTATTCCCATGTCAAGGCCCTAGTGTAACTGAGGGAGCTGATTATGTTGCCTATAGTTGCAAAACATCTACAAGTAATATGTATGCCAGCTCATATACTGCATACAGTACTAAATATTATTAACTATTGCTAAAACTAGAAGTTCACCCAGATACTGATCTAGATTTTCTATTCTCTGAAGTTCAGAGGAAAGCTGAGGGAATGTTGATATTTCAGCCAACTTAGAAGATAAAAAATTGATGGCTAGCTTCACCTTTGTAGTCCAAACATACAGAGATGGGGCATTTTTACTGAGGTCGTAGCTGAAGCTTCTCTCTGTTGAAAGGGATTGTACCAGTGGGTGTACAGAACACACGAAGATGCTGAGGTGGACAGAGTTCAGCAAGCAGCATCCACTGCGTATCTGAATGGCAGTCATCCTGCCTCCAGCAAAGACGACTCTTCACTGGAAGGAGGTGCAGAATTGGATTCCCTTCAAAATAGCCAACAGGAATCAGGTAAAGATTCTGATGGGGGAAAAAAAAACCTAGGGAAGATTCAGGGGCTTCAGGAGGGAAAACTGCAGTGCAAATATAAAGTGAAATTTTTATTGTAGAATATCTCTTGTCTTAGTAAAGCTTTGTAATAGAATGAGGTCAGCCAGAGGAAGTACTCTTATGCTGCGTTATATTCAGGAGGAGAAAAAATTGAGATACACACAGAAATCATACCCCTGCAACTCTCTGATCTTTACAAGAGATCCAGTTTCTGGAATGAAAAGGCTTTTTAAAAATTATTTGGTAGCCCCTGCAAACCAGGAATTTATGGGCAGTAGCAGCTGAAGAGGTCAGGTCTGCAAGTAACTCCACCTAGAGTAATCTGTTTTCTCTGATTTAAGATTAAAGATTAAGATTTTAAATTATTTGATCTGGAGCAAGTTTTCAGAGCATGTTACCACTGTGTCAGCAAAAGGTGTGGGTATATTTCCTCCAACTTAGGAAAGTGTAATTCACAACAACCAGTGCTTTAGCTTCATGTTGAGAGCTTATTCAGAAAAGCAGATGTTAGGGGAGAATCCTGAAGTCAGATTCAATACAAAGGACTGAGCCTGGATTCTGAATGCCATTGGCAACTTCTCCAGGAACAGATCTGTGTGGATCCCATGTAAGGTCTGGTGAGCCTGGCAATCTGATGGTCAAACAGTGCAGCTCCATGGTGGGACAGATGAAGCAGTGGCCTGGTAGAGCAATTTTCTGGCAAATCTCAATCTAACCATAATTTAAATGTGTTCTCTGGTCACAATAGCATTGCTGTGTGTTAAAAATGTTATCTCCTCACCCCACCCCGACCTGCCATCTCAGTCTGTGGATTGTCTAAACCTCACTGTCTCAAGTAGTGGCCAAGAGCAAATGTCTTCCTCAGAATATTCTCTGAGCCTCTAGCAGTATGTGGGTTCAGACTCCTTGAGCCAAAGGTTGTGTCTTTGTGTCTTTGCATTTAATAATACCTCTTAACAGGTTTCTCTTCCCTGTGCATGCCTGTATTCATGTGTGCTGCTAAACACCTCTAATGACTTATTTTGGTTCCAGCTCAGACAACACAGACCATCAGCTCTCAACTGATCGTTGGTGAAGAAACACCACTCATTAGCCTGACTGTGGATAACACCCATCTGGAGTATGGGGTGGTGTATGAATATGTCAGCAGCGCAGGAATCAAATCATTTATCCTGGAGAAAATTGTGGAACCAAAAGGTTGCTTCAGCCTCACTGCAAAGGTACTGGAAAACATACCTGGCCAGCTTCATTCCTAAACAGAACAGGGAAGCCAGAAACAGACACATTCCTCTGGTGGCTTGGCTTGGCTCTTCAGATGAGGTAGCACATGGTCCTCTCAACTCTGCCTGGAGTTTTCTTCATTAGAACACACTAAGTTATAATAGCACATTTGATATGAGCAAGGCAGCAAATGCTTCCAGGATTTCAACTGTTGAGGTAGAGGGAGGGGAACCCTCAGCTGAGGAATTTTTGCTTTCATCTGTCTGGTAACATACTCTTTGCTGATACTCAGGATTAATCTTTTCAGGCAAGAATTTGCTTTACCTTGGAAGAAAATCAAGCAGCTTTTTCCCATCTAATAGACTGGATGCGTCACTAAAGGAAGCAATTAGCAGCACTGCTATTGGAAAGCAGCAGTGCACTCAAGTATTCTGGTCATCTATGACAATAACGGGCTATTAGTAAATGTTTGTCACATCCCAGTAACATTACTGTTCTGTCCCATGAAAGTATGCCAGAGCAGGTAACTTTGACAGTGTGCAAGTGGATATCTTGATCCATTTCAGCTACTCTAAACATTTTTGAGGAATGTTTTATGACTCTGGGGATTAGATATGATGGTGGTTCTCAGGCGGTAGGTAATAAAGGCAACTTGTTCTGAACGCAGTTTTATTGAACTATGAAAACATGGGGGTTTTGCCACTTACTCAGTGGAAGAAAACTTCACTGTCAAGTCTCATACCGTTGACATTCTGTCTTTTTGTTTAGATTTTAGAGGCCTTTGCTGCAGAGGACAATCACTTTGTAACGAATTGTGAAAGACTTATATCCCTAAGCAGTGCTGTGGCCACCATGCCCCAGTATGAATTCCGGCAAATCTGTGACACTAAGCTGGAAAGCATTAGCAGAAGGCTCACAAACTACCAAAAGGTACAACGCTGTTATTGGTGAAGTCTCAAGACAATACTTTGTTGTGATACCTGTGTCTTAGTATTCTTTATTAATGAATCCAAACTGCATTAGAGGTGGGTGTCCTGGAGGCGTGAGAACAGCTCTGCAAGTTATTGAAATTGCAAGTTTTGAGGAAGAAGGACTTAATCTGTAAATCACTCCTTTTCAGCTTGTCCGAACTGTGGGTTATAACATATTGCAGGTTCACTTTATCCATATCAGTGAATAAATATGACAACAGAATGATCAGTGTCTGATTTAACGTGAACATAAGTATAGTGTATCACAGTGTAAACAAACTGTGTGCTTTTTTGCACAGTTACCTGAGCTGTTTGAAGAGAGAACACTAGAAGGTATAGCTAATTGCTTTCATTTGTTGTTTTATGAGCTCCTTTTTTAATGTGTTATTCCAGCTGCAGCAGCAATCATATGATTCTGGGATAAGAGACAGGAAGAGAAAAGGATTGTCTGTATTGCATCATAATTTTTTGCAAATGAAGTACCGCATGCTTGCTTTATTTTTCCCAGTTTGCAGATGAATTGAAAACAAAGGTGAGCCCAGCCTTCAAACAAGCAGTCATGGAACCACACTCCCTCAACAGCATGGATTTCTGCCCCACCAACTGCCATGTTAACCTCATGGAGGTATCATACCCCAAAAACACTACCTCAGCAGGGAGGTCGTTCAGCATTCGCATTGGACGGAAGCCCTCTATTATTGGTCTTGATCCAGAACAAGGTGATAATGAACTTTCAAATCATACTGATTTCATCCACATAAAAAGTTGTGTTTTTCCTCTGCTCAGCAAGGTTAAAATAAGTTCCAGAGGAACACAGTCTTGCTGGTACCCTTTTTTCCCTCCTTAAAATTTTATAGATAAATGACAGTCTCCTTGTGTTGCAAAAGAGTAAAGCCTTTAAGCACAGAGAGGCTTCAGGTTAAATGATTTCATTAGCTAAGCAGTGTGGTCATCTCATGATAATTAAGTGTCCTAGAGCATTGCTTGCACTTGGTAGAGGTGACTTACTGCCTAAAAGAAAAGTGAATAGGGGCTAATAGTAGTACTGGTGCTGTGAAGAGAGGCCACATTTGGGGGAAAACGTGAGTCAAGCAGATTGCAGTGCTGTTTGCTTTTGTCATTACTAAATAAATTCCATGCACTGGAGCTTAAAGTCTCTACTCTGTTGCGGGGATCTATTTTCTGATAAACAGCTGCTACATAAGCATTTGTCCTAGAACCTGATTATTTGAGTTCCAACATTTCTTCATTATGATTTCCCCTAATATGCTTCTGATTCGTTGTCCTGTGAAGGTCAAAGTGCAGGCATGTTTGGAAGAGACTCGGGGAAGTGTAGACTAACCAGTCTTCTGAAGAATGGCATTGACTATTCAAAATGAGGTCGATAACGAAGCCCTGCTCGCTTGAAGATATTAAAATTCCATAGTATTTTTAATGCAAGCTAAGGTGGTTAGGAAAGTACCATACGAAAACTGTCAGCATTTTTAAATGAAAATGAGTTTTATTTCTCTTCTGTAAGGACATAACACTATTTCTTTTTTTACATATATATGTGTGTGTGTGTGTGTGTGTAACACAGACCAACTCCTGAGAACCTGAATTTATTATCATTTCAACAAATGCTTTTAGATACTATCCATGTTGTCTGTATGACTATATGTGTGGAGAGTTCCTGTTCACTTCCATAATTTAACATGTTTCTGGGCTACAGTAAATTCAAAACATCTAGTTGGCGTGACAGGGAAAAAAACCCCCTTATCTATCTTTTTTTATTTCTTTTTAAATAATGTTTTTGTCATAGAATGTCATTACATAAAATAATTCTGTGAAATTTTATTTTTTTCTTGTTAAAATTCGACCTGTATTCAAGCTATACTAACTAGACCTTTCAATGTTTAGCAGGTACCTTAAATCCAGTCTCCTATACTCAACATTGCATCACCACTATGGCTGCACCATCTTGGAGATGTCTGACCCCAGAAGATGGAGATCTTGATGGTAGCTTTGACCAGCAGAATGGAGGAACAATTCAGGAAGAAAGGGGACTCAGTTTTCTGCTGAAACAGGAAGATCGGGAGATACAGGACTCATACTTGCACCTTTTTAACAAACTTGACATTGCAGTGAAGGAAATGAAGCAATATGTCATTCAGATAAACAAGTGAGTAAAGAATCCCCTGTGCACTGCAGAGAGCACTTCTGATCAAATGGGGGCCTTAACCTCAGAAAGGACATTGTGCCCATCGGCCCCACCTGTCATACTCGTACTCACCTGCTCACACAGGCACTTGCGTTACAGCTCCTTGCTGGTTGTGCCCAGCCTACGCCTGTGCAGTCCCACCAATGTATATATTACTGTTCTTTCCTCCCGAAAGTCTACCTGAACTCACCAGACGCTATATATTCCAATATAGGAACCTGTTTTGTGCCAACAACAATTTTGGAATTCCATACAGACAGAGTCCCTAGTCTTGAGATTTTTTCCGTCACAAGGCAAACTAAGCAAAACTTCTGATTTCAGGCAGCTTTCTCTATGTAATCTATGTTTTGTTTCGTCCTTTTGTTTTTTCTTTTTCTCTTTCTCATCATGGGTCTCCTAGCAGTAGTAATGAAGGGTTTGAATAGTGCGTCTGTGTATTGTGCGTAACTTCCAGGGTTTTGGTAGCAGGGTCTGAAGAGGTGATCTGTGTGGGAGAAGACCATAAGCTGCCCTTAAAACTTTGAAACTTCAAAACTTTGACTGACCGTAAAGTATGTGGAGCCTTGGCTCAAACATATTTAAGAAAGGACGGTAGCTGCCGGGTAGAGCCAGTGAGCTGAGCCACTGCCCCAGAGGAGAAACCCAGCACCTTGGATGGAGAAAGTGAGGACTTCGGCGAATTAAAACCAGAGTCCTTTTGGGCCACCATGGTTACAGTGATAAAGCTGTATCTATGGAAACGGGACCTTTTGTGAACTGAGGTTCATGGATTTCAATGAACCCTTTTCAGAGCTCGCAGTTTTACATAGCTGTAGTCTGTGTAAAATACTGGCAAGGTCGCTTTTGGTTTCACATAGCTGAGTTCCAGCCTTAGTCCTTATGCTTCATTTGTGAGACTACCCACCCGTCCCTGAGAGCTGTGTGTTTTACTTTGGCAGACTTTTGTCCACCATCACAGAACCTACAGAAGGTGGTGCCTGTGAGCCACCGTCTACTGAGGAGACATCTCCTCCTTCCCTGGGAACAGAAGAGAGTGATCCTGACAAAGCTGAGCATGGTGGAATCAAGAAGGTCTGTTTCAAAGTTTCTGAGGAAGACCAGGAAGACTCTGGACACGACACAATGAGTTTCAGAGACTCCTACAGGTTAGTCTGAAGATTGTGCCACTTTTAACTTATATTTAAGGTTTGAAGCTCTAATCCAGATATTGATTCAACAAGCAGGAGGACTTCGTGTGGTTTTTTTACTCAAAACCACACTGTTGTCACATGAACTCTTGCTAAAATAATGCTGTAGTACCTGCAGCTCCTTTCCTCATCTTTGTCTGTCTCATTTTCTCTCGATATTATAGTAGTAGATGACAAATTGATAGATCAGGATTCTTTTCTGGAGCAGATTATCTACTATTGACATACACTCGCTCGCAGGTACATCTTGCATGACTAAAATGGCCAGCTGTCAATCTGAATGGTCCAAAGTGTGGTACATGTGCATGAACATGGTGCATTTCTCCATGGTTCACCAGAAGGACTTCATGTGATCTTAATCTGAGCAGTGCCCATGGAGTAACAGCTATGAAAGGGAAGCAATCAAAGAGTGCTAGATTGTAAGTCTTGATGCAAGTGTGCATCTCTTGCCATGAGGATAATCACTCTTTCTGTGGCTCTGTGGTGAGGAGGGTTGAATTGACATGAGTCCTCTTAGCAGAGTGGAGGCCCAGATTTCCCCAAGGAAAATTCATTCTTTCCTAGGAGATTTCCCCAAGGAAAATTCTTCATTCCTGTTATGAGTGCTTTCTCAGAGCTTTTTTGTTCCAAATTATCCTTCTGTTCTTGGAGTTACATGAACAGTTACACATCAAATAAGGGGCTGCTGCACTTGCTTTATTTGACTACGACATCTGGAATTCTCTATCTGGGCTGACATTTGCCTGGTTCTGAACTGCGCTGCCCGCATCGCGATGAGCAGGATAGTAACAGAAAGCACTGAAACCCAACAGACCTGACAGGCCTTCAGTGGACACTGGGTTTTTGCTGATCTAATGGCCCTCAGAAGAATCTCAAGATCTCCTGATTGGCTTTTTGACAGTTGTTGGAAGTCTCAGTTGAGGTTTTCCAGATAGACTACATCCAGCATCAGTCATGGTGCCAGCTGTGCATCCCCTAAGTGAATACTATTGGTCTTTTTCCAAACATACAGGAATTAAACATCTAACTCCCTTAGTCCCTTGAAAATACTACCCCAGCACTAACTCTCTTAAAGATTAGAACTAGTTTTTCTGAGTTTGGTTATTTAAAATAATGTTATTCTCCAGTCAGCCAGTTATTCTGTATTCACCTACTGAAGTATTCACTAGCTATGGTTATTTCATTACCTTTACTACCATGGAGACACACAGGAAAAAAACTTTTCTCATAACAATGCCACAATAATGCTTCTAGCAAATTGAATACAATGAAATAAATAGGTCTGGTGTGACTTTCTTTTTCTGTACCGTATAGCTGGAAAGTACAGAAGCTCAGCAGAGTTTGCAAACTACTTGGTCTTATAATAGCCACTCTTGAAAGGGAATGTTTCCATTCAGTTCTGCAATTTTCCCAGTAGTCTAAGACACTGAGAAACAGAATGGGACATTGAGTTTTTTATTTTTAATGGGCCTTTGAAACCACAAATGCAAATGTTTATTCAGGTGTCTCAAAATCTTGGGTTTGGGACATGATTGACTCCTGCTTCTCCAGGAATATTTGCTACCAAAGGAAATCTCATACACTCCAAGACTCCATCTGTCTTCTGTCTTGGGAGGAAACACTTGGACACTCAGCTTTAGAAGAAATGCAACAACAAGTTGCAGTCATGTCTGACCATTCCAATTTTACATCCTTCATAGGCCGTTCTTACACTTATAGCAAGGCCATAGAATTTTGCCCATGCGAAGGAGTAAAGACACTTTACAGTGAGCTGGGAGGATGAGAGTAACCTGAATGAATGATGCATCTTTGAAACTTCCATGCTACAGGCTTTATTCTTTACTTGCTGTTAGTTTTGTACTGGTACAGGGAGTAGTATGTTACATTCATGCAGGACTGCAGAAATGACAGAACTGGAACGGTTTACATGGGAAGGGGTCTTTGCAGCCCTCATGGGTCCAATGTCTTGCTCAGCACAGGTCCAACAAGATTGGTTGCTCAGGGTCTTGTCCAGTTGAATATTGAACCTCTCAAGAGCAGCAAATATGCAGTCAGTAAAGAAACAAAACCAGCACTCACAATGTTGAGATTTGCGACATCTATTTATTGTGCTAGATTTAAATCCGCGCATGTGGCCTGAAGCTTTTCTATTGAAATGTGCTGTATTTCTTTCATTGTTAATAGGAATCCCATTTATGACTGTTTAGCTTAAATGGTTTCTGTAATTGAGGCTAATCTCTTCTGTATATCAGTGTGACAGCACAGTCAGTCTCTGTGGGTCTGTCACCTGCTCCAAAATTCTACACGTACATGTAAGATGAGACAGATTATTCTGTTTTATCTCTATTAGACAGAGAATTAAGCGTATATTACAGATAATAGTTACTCAGGGGGGTATAAAATGTATTTTGATCGGTTTTGATCTGAAAAACTACTGAGGAGCTACAAAAGTAAGCAAATTACAGATAATAAGATATCTTGTCTGCATTAGCCATGCTTCTGTCTCTGGGATCATTTGGAGGTGTAATTCAAATTTTGTAAGGGTTTGTACTGCAGAGTCGTTGCTGTAAGTATTAATCTTCTTCAGAAAAAAATAGATTTCTTTGCTAATAGGTTCAACAAAGGACAGGCAAAGTCCTCGATTAAGGTTTTTTTCAGTTGCTCTTAGATTTTTTTTTTTTTTTTTTTCCTCTCATCTCTGTCTAAAATAAAAACAGAGGAAGAGACAATATGGAGAATTTTATAGGCCTTGTTTTGGGCTTGTACCGCTAAAAACGCTGTGTCACTTAATTGGACTGAGCTCCATGGCCTTTTTCACTACTTTTATTAAGTTATAGTTAGAGTAAAGTGAATTTTAAACAGAGGAGATTCATACTAGAATTTTCCAGGTGTGCATGAGCCAACATTGGTGTGAGGCCAACTGTAGTGACTCCTCTGCTTCCTGGGATAGTTTTAGGACCTGCAGTGCCTGATTCACGATGGTACAGCTTCCTTACATTTCCTCTCCCGTCTCTAATATCTGTGCTACTACAGCTTCAATGTGTGCTGGAGCTGGGTGCTGTAATATCTTGAGAATTGGTAACAAATGTTGAGTTTAGTGGAGATTCAATCTCATAGATTTTAATGATTTCTCCCCTGCTGGGTGCTCGTAGAGCGTACTTAATGATTCATCCAGAGGAGCTCTGTGGTGGGAAGTCCATTTTCATTATTTATAGGATGCAGGCGATACATTAAGCATTGAGTGGCCACTACAAATGGACAAAGACATCCTCTTGCAGTGCCAGCCCCAGAGGCCTTGCTTAATGGTTGTTCTGCATGTAATTAGTTTTTCTTTTGTATATGCATAACAGAATTGGTTTTGGGGATTGCAGTGTTAATAAAAACAGATTGATAGTATATCAGAGACTGGGTGTAAGGACAGCTTTTTTCAATCAACTTCTTCGCTTTTCTTCCTAGTGAATGTAACAGCAACCGGGACTCGGTGTTGTCGTACACCAGTGTACGCAGTAATAGCTCTTACCTGGGCAGTGATGAGATGGGATCAGGTGAGTATAGGCAGAGGGTACATGCATTCCCTGCAGAGCTGGGAAGCCTTTGCTGATTGTAAGCACTTGCATGTTTAAACTGTAAATGTGATTTCTTCAAAAGTAATCCTAAGAACATAGAGATTTGTTCTTTTTCTAATGAACCACAGTAAATTTGGAATATGGAAGGGGTATTAGGCAAGGACAGGCTTCTTTACTTATTGGACGTTTGTATTTTATAAAAAATCATGAGTATTTAGATCTATGAATTAGAGATAAAGCAGCAATCATTTCTCACCCGCCCCAGTGTGAAGGTGTGCTTGTGTCATCTGTGACCTCATCACAGATCCATAAGACAGGTAAAAGCTTTTCATCTTTCTTTTATTAGGAGATGAGCTTCCCAATGACATGAGGATTCCTTTAGACAAGCAAGACAAACTTCATGGCTGTCTGGAACATCTTTTTAACCAGGTATGTAAAGCACCACTTTTACACAGAATTGCTTTCTCTTTCTTAATGTCAATAAAAGAAATCGGAAGTATCAAATTGTTTAATGAAATCATGTTTTGAGGGAAGGCAAACTATCAAGATTTTGGGGTACAGTGTAAGCAAGTAGTAGGACAGTGTGAGGAATCAATTTTGTCAACATTGAGGTTGCCTTGTGTGATTTAAGCAAGGCTGACCTGCCTTATCTCAGGCGTTAGACTAAGGGGAAAAAAGCTTTCATGAAAAAAAGGAAAAGATGAACAAATTAGAATACCTTGTTTGATCTAAATGGATCACATTTGCAGATCTCAGGAGAGTCCTTGCAAGTTTAGCCAACAGATGTCTTTATAGATGTATAGCACCAGAGAACTGCTTTGTATTATCTTTTATCTTACCAGCATGCAGATATCACTGTGCAAAACGCCGTATTCACGTGAGAGGCTCTTGAGGCCAGTTCATGGTTAGAAAGTCTTAATGCTGTTTGTCAATGGGAAATACAAAATACAAATAGTGTAATGGCTTTTGCATTTTCCCACGAGTTCTGCTCAGATTTTCTTCTGCAAGTCTTACTAACACTGAAAACATTCCAATTGCAGGTTGATGCAATCAATGCACTTCTAAAAGGACCAGTAATAACTAAGGCCTTTGAAGAAACCAAGCACTTTCCAATGGACCACAGTTTGCAAGGTAAAGAAAAAGGTTGACTGTATTTAATCATGTGATTTGCTAGGACTTAAGAGCTTAACAGGAATGCACAAATGCTATATGACCACTGAGAGTTATTTAATTATGCAGTCTATCCAGTCATACATTAATGGCAGGTACCATGTCTGGCCATCCTTAAAAGATCATTTTCATATGAATTCCTTCTGAAACACACAAACACTTTTCTGTTATATGCCACTGAATCCTCACAGCTCTTTCACAAGTCTTCAAATCTGTCCCTTGATGCGAGCACAGATACGTATCTCAAAAGGTACAAGGCAAAGATAGGTCAGGTACAAGGTAAACGAGCACTCTGATAAGCTGATGAGGGGCTGACCACTGTACATCTGAGGCACCAAAAGGTTCTGCCTGAGTTTGCTTAATGACTACTTCTGCTTTTCTTCAGATGGATAATTGCCAGAGTAAACTCATCCTCACATGACACTTATTTTGAAAGCTGATTCCCATAGAGAGCAAACAAATGATACCGTGTTTTCTTTTTCCTCAGGGAGCATGATGAGGCTTTGGTCTTAATGGTTTTGGGGCCCAGGATGTGGTTTCTTCTCTCACTGAAATACACAGGACTTTATTTTCTGACCATTTGCTGCATTTCCTTTCCCACTTGAAATCTGAAATGTTTCCTACTATTCCTACTATACTTCAGGTCCTGTAGTCACGCTCCAGGGTTTGACAAGCTCTATTTTTCAGTGGCAAACTCCGTAAGAGAGCTTTTTCTAGCTGTGTTTTCTTTTTTTCCCTGACTCCAGAAATAACTCTTAAGAAGTTCTGTTACATGAACTCATCTCTACAAACACATTCACATTTATGTAGAATATCTGTTAGTCTTTCCAGGCACTTTGTGAATGAAGTGAAGAAATAACAGACAACCCTGTGTTCATTTCCTTTATTTTATTTTGCTTAAACAGAGTCTTATTTATTAAAATTAGATTAATTACACTGAGAGTCTTTTAGTTAACCGAACTGATGATCCCGCGTTCATCACACTAAGGAACAGATGAGCCCTGCTTACATTCAGCTGGAATCCTGTTCCAAAGTGTCTGTTTAACAGCTACCAGAGACACCTTTCAGTGATGGATGTAAATTTGAAGGCTATCCCGTTTCTGTTCATTTGGCACAGTTTTTCTGTGTTTTCTGTGTTTCTGCTTATGCATTTTATCACCATTTGGCTTAGCTACGTAGCGAAGTCGTGGAGAATAAATCTTCTACTCTGTAATTAAATAATTAGCTTCCATCAGGTGGAAGAAAGCAGAATATTTCATAACTTCTCATCAGTATGGGATGTGACAGCTGCAGCCAAAAAGTTGCTCTGATTCTGCACAGCCAGGGACTCTAGATCTACCCGATGTAGCTGCCTGCACATTATTAAACGCAGAGAAAACAGAAGGGAATTCTGTGTTTTGTGAGTAGTGCAGAGCTCCCTTCACTGTGCGTGTCACCCAGGTACATAACTTCTAGTCCACAGCCCTGAAAATAATGCTAGGAGGCTGCTGATCATGAGATTATAGGAAAAGTCTTTTTTTCCTTCTTTATTAGATCTGTTTAAGAACATTTTTCATACATAGTTGTTGCTGTTGATACTGTATCTCTGCTTTCATCTGTATACACATTTTAACTCATAAACCACTCTCAGCTATGTAGCATTTCCTTAATGGTTAACAAACTCAATTTTTTCCTAGAATTTAAACAGAAGGAAGAAACCACAGTTAGGTGCCGGAATAATATTCAAGCCAGCATTCAAGAAGATCCATGGAACCTCCCACTGCGCATCAAGAACCTTGTTGAAATCATACAAAAATATGTGGAAGGTCTGTAAATAAGGAAAAGTTTGTTATTGGTTTTAAGGAGAAAAGATCTTGATCTAATAGAGTCTAACTGTTCATTTTATTATTTTATCTCACTTTGTAATAAAGCTGTAGTGCTGGGCTGTAGAGAGGAACAGATAAAAGAGATCATTGTTTGCAGAGTCCCAGTGCTGTATGGTAAAATCTCACCTGTGCAGCAATTCCAAAGAATTTTCTCTCCCTTATTTTGTCAGCCCATTCAGACAGAATTATATCAGACTGATCTATTTCCCTGTGGGGTTTTTTAACCCTTTTAGAAAATTGAGAGAGAGATGCTTGTTACATTCCAGAATGAAGTGAATGCTAATCAGATACTACAGCGCCCTAAACCATTGCAGTCCGGTTGAACTGGAACAGGAGCTGAATCTGATGTTTACAGTCCGGTGCAGAGCACTGGACAGAAATCACCTCCTTAGGGATTCATCTGCCTGTGCTATTTGTTTCCAATAATGCAGGGTAGTTAAGAGCACATTTAGCCTGTGAAATTCTTTGATGTACACCTTATTTCTTTTTCAGTCGTTAACATGTCTGTGCGAGTAAGGACTACTAGAGTAAATAGAAATGGCCACACAGGGGCCAGGGATTGTTGGGAGTGAGGAGACTGTTAACCAAATGCAATCAAATCTACCATGGTGTCATGTTGACTAGAGAATTCCTTTTCTTCACTGTTTTAGATGGGAAGAATCAGCTGCTTTTGGCCTTGTTAAAATGCACAGGTAAGTGGTTTTGATTTGTTGCAAAACATCATGATATATATAGAAGCCCCTAACACTCACACTTTTATGTGCGCGCATGTGCACACATCAGAGCGTTATGTTTTTCCTTAGCATTTAGGTTTTTCCCTGGCATTTTATGCTAACATTTCTCATGCTCTGCATCTCGGGCAACCTTTCCACGCATCTGACATCTGTTCTTCACTTCACCGCAGGCTGCTTGTGTTACCTGGCTGGCTGCAGATGTTTCGCAAGCACTGTTTTTCTTTTCACTCTCTTAATTTTTCCTTTGTACAATTGTCCTTCCCAGATGGCCTTTACTGTTTCCTGCTGTGGTGAGAACACACAGCAAAAATGAGACTTATTGCACAACTTTCTGTGAGACCCTGGACCCTGTCATCTTCCCAAACAGAGCAGGCATGTTAGAAGACAGGATTGTGTCTACTGAAATGATAGCCAGGAGCAGACTAAGAACCCAAATGTGCAGGCAGCACCTAAATACACTGTGGACATCATTCATCTTGTTGCCATGCACACAACATTGTACTCACAGATCAAGTGTCAGGCCTTTCCCAGGAGCAAACGTGCAGGTGTTTTGTAATTGAAACGCCTACTTGCTGTACTTTCATTTGAAAATGAGGTAATAAATAACTGGAATAGACTGTTGTTGTTTCACTGCGCCAGACTTGATTCTCAAGTCTTCGTAGGATGAAGATGAGAGATTTGTATGGCCCTAAGTGACCTCTGAGCTGCTGCCAACACTGGTTCATGAGTCAGTCCAAACCAGCCTGTGGTGACAGTCTAGTGGCCATAAAGGCTTTTTTGACTGATAGCAGATATAATGACTCCCTAAGTCTCTACCTGCGCCCCATCTCCTGCAGCGTTTCCATGAACATCTTCTGGAAAGAACGGAGGAGCAGATGGCACTCAACTGGCCATAGCAGCTTCATGGCGCCAGGGATTCCCTTGCCTTGAGGGCAGTCGTGAGCTCTCATTGTCTTACCTCCAGCAGTTCAGAGGTGTACGCTGAGAGGATTGGTTGTCCTTAAGTTGAGAATATGGCCCAGGGCCTGGAGTGTATTAGTCAGTCATTGTGTTCAGTGCTTTATAAAAATAATTCAGATCTTCAGAGCCTCTGGGTGATGTCTTCAGCTTCTTTGTCTGGGGAGCACTGCCTTGACAATGAGAGACTGCTGTGCTGCAGTGCCTGCTGGAGGGGCCCAGGGTGCCTGGGAAGTAGCTCTTCACTTATTCATGTGCCTCTTTGGCCTGCAATCCCCTTAAGTGTGACGAGGTTGATTTGGCCTGGCAGGCAGACTGGAAGTAAAGTTAACACAGGGGAAATTCTCCCAGGAAACATAAACCAATTGGCACCGTATGGGCAGGCCCAGTTAATGCACTAAGCGTATGGGAAGCCTACAAAATACAGCTGGATGGGGGAAGATGAATCTCTAATAGCCCAGGAGAGAAGTAATGGCAGAGACAGTCTTTCAAGAATTCTCTTGCTTCTGTAAACATAAAAGGAAGGGAATCGGTCCAGCTACAGCACTAAGGAGTTACAGCTCTTCCCAGTCAGAAGAATGAGCGTGCAGATGGCAGAGGTAGTAATAAACAGTCAAGTGGACTAGAAAATTTTCACACATGCATGTGCGCCAGCTATGCTGTCTTTATACACCCAGGGCACGCGGCACGAAGAGGTTATCTGCTCAGCCTGTGCAAAGCTGCAGCAGAAGCCAAATGTCATGTGCACACACACACGCAAACTGCTGCTTTGGCAGTGAGATTAAAGACAAGTGTACTCATGACTTCTTTATGCTTCTCTCCCCTTCTCTGGCAGATACTGAGCTACAGCTGAGACGTGATTCCATCTTCTGTCAGTCTCTTGTGGCTGCTATTTGCACCTTTTCAGAGCAGTTACTGGCTGCTCTCAACTATCGATACAACAACAATGGGGAATACGAAGAGAGCAGCAGAGACGCCAGCAGAAAATGGCTGGAACAGATAGCAGCCACTGGTGTTTTACTAAACTACCAGTCTCTTCTCTCTCCCAGTGTGGTAAGTTGAAGAGTTGCGATGCCCTTGGGTCTGCTCACACTTGCCTGTACGCTTCTCTCCTCTCACAGCGCAGCCACAGCCCTTCCTTCTAGCAGCATGTTTAGACTCTCACTACAGCAACCTCTGGAGATCCCCGCTGCTGCCAACCATGTGCCACCGTTCTGTATCCCGTCATTTTCATCTCCTCACAAGTACTGGACCCACTGTCACACAGGAACACTACAGGAATCTGTCTGCCTTCCTAGTTGAAGTAATATTGCTGCATTTAGGGAGGTTTTACTGCTCAGTTGTTGGTGTGTGTGTGGCCTGCCATCTTCTGGTGAAAACACACATTTCAACAAATATTTGAATTAGTTCTGAGTATTCCAAGAGTTCCAACAACATGAGAATCCAGGCTTTGTTCATACACCAGGCACTTGTATCGAATAGATAGACTGCAGTCTCCCTCTCTCACTTCTGTGGTGCTGGTGTGTGGGGCACCGTGTCTAAGGAGGGGAGGAGCTGGTCTTGCATAGTTCGTCTACGCCTAATGAACAGATCAGCCACTGCTACAGTAGAGAAGCTACCTTAACTGTAAAAATGTTAAGAAAAAAAGGAGCATAAAAAAGACAAGTAGCTCTGACATTATAGAGAAGTGACATATTTTTGGACTTTGTAAACACTGTAGATTGAGAGTGTGTGTGTGTGGTGTTTTTTTTTAAATACAATCCAAACTATATGCATATGTAACTGTAATTTCTTCACCTTGCACTGAATGTATGGACATTTATTTCACAGGAACCGATAGGTTGTTCTTCATATTTGTAGATGTAGAGTAAAGTTTGGAGAAAGAGATCCCTTCAAACTTATTCAGTCCTTAAACCTCTTTACTCCCTGTGAATGACATCAAATGACATCTAAGCAAAGGGTAGTTAAAGAGCTTTTACTAATTACAGGGCTGGGATGGCGTTAATGGAAAGCTCCACATTCTGCTCTAGGTCTCCTGGACCAAAGCATGCCCATAAGCAACTGTACCTTCCTGCCATTGCTCTCTTTCTGGCAGATGGTAACCTGTTTATATCTGTTCCTTTGCGCTACAGAAGGAGGAGCGTACCATGCTGGAAGACATCCAGGTCACTCTGACTGAACTGGACAAAGTTGCCTTCTATTTCAAGCAGCTGGATGAAAGTCTTGTAGCAAGTGAGTATTCTCTGTTTCTTTGCAGCTCTGTTCTTCTTGTCTGTTTTACGGGTTAATATCCACCATGGTTATAAATCTAGCAGACCACGTCAGACCTGGAGAGCACTGAGCAGCTTCTCTGGAGCACTGTTGCATTCTCTCAGTTTCCACTGCAAACACACAGCATAAAAAGCAGGATGGACATTGTGGGATGCTGGCATGTTCTGTGATCTGTAACCGTGGTCTGTGCCGGTGTACCTCACCTGTGTGATTGTGCGCACAGGGAGACAGGCCAGATGCTGAGCAGTTCCTGACAGATGTTTGTCATTCACCACATTGCCTGTGTAGAGGGACTGTCCCTCCCCAGCTCCTCTGTGCCCCACCCTGCCAGGTCTCTCTCCATGTTTGCTGACTATGAGATGCCATGAAACAAGATGACGTTTTAATTACTTAATGTGCTTTTTGTATTAGCATCGGACACCATGCTAGGTCCTGCTAACTGTGTATCTCATCTCCTGAAGAGCCTGCATTCTCTCAGTAAAGGCTCTCCCTTATTCATCTAATGGTGGGGATGTGAAATGTCATTAGATAATCTAACAAACCCAAAATAGCAGCGGTTTTGCATTTCTCCTGCTGTAGTAACGCAGCAAGTGTTTTATCTTTATTTCTCCAGATACTTATGTCTTCTACCACATCGAAGGAAGTCGTCAGGCTTTGAAGGTTATCTTTTATCTTGACAGCTACTACTTCTCCAAACTGCCATCTCGGTTTCAGAATGGGGGAAGCTTGAAACTGCACACGGTGCTCTTTACAAAAGGTGTCTATAAAAAGCTTTATTGAGAAAAATAAGCTAACTGATGATGTTGAAAAATTCAAAATAAAGAATGACCATGAAGCTCTTAACATAATGCAGCTGAGAACTACAGACATATTTAAGAAGCAGATGTTTCTGTTCTAGGAAGGCCTGGGGGTGCTGGATTTTAGAATAAGACACAGTCATGACACCAAGATGCCTGTTTGGGGCTTTTTTATGCCTTCCTGTAAAGGCCATAGAAACGTTATATTGGACTAGGTGAACAATCTGATCTAGTGTGGTATCAGGAGATGTTTCCGGGCTACAGAGAAGTGTTTTTAAAAGCATGTACCATGACAGACTCATCTGGCCTGTAAGTTGATTTGATAAGCAAATGTTCACACCAAAATGCAATACAGGAACTGTCCTTCAGGGGGATATTAGTGGGGAGTAATGGCTGTTAGCTAGAACCGCTTTCTGTGAGGCTGACCTTTGGGATAGTACCACTATATTCCCATACTGGGAAATCCATTGAATGTATGCAGTAACAGAATCAGCCTTGACATGATCCAGTAGTCATTTGCTGAGCAGTGAGATGATACAGAGATAAATAAATTGATAAAAAGAAAACTAATAACATAGGGTTAGTAAAATGTTTTCTTCTTCAGCTCTGGAGAGTATGGAGGGGCAGTCACAACCAGCTGGCTCATCTCTAGAGGAACTTCCACAGCAAATAAATTGTATTTCACTTGAAAAAGTGCAGCAATACTACCGCAAACTCAGGTATTTCATGCTTCTCCTTTGTCTTAAAAAAGCGCTTCTTGCTAAGAATCTTAAAATTTAATGAAAAAGAGATTCTATTCCTGATGGTTTCTTGTACAAATATGATTTTCTGAGACCTTCATTGAATGGGAAACCTGTTAATTTTCTTCCCTGACTTAAGCTTGTTCTGAAGTAGTGCACTGTACAGGATGAAACTCCCATCTAATTTGACTTCACGCTTCTGCGCAGAGCTAAAATTACATTTAAAAGGGGATTTGGAATACTTACTTAAGTATAGACTCTGTAAATTACTGCAATCAAAATGCTTCAATAAGAAAGCAGATCTTGAAGTACAAGATTTCTAGCACAGCCTTCTCAGATGTTTTATACAAGATAGCATATACATATATGTGCTTGAAAAGAGACACACCAACTAACGTTGTCCTTGCTGCCCTTTTTCCAGGACATTTTACCTAGAGAGATCCAACTTGCCCACTGATTCCAATACTACTGCAGTGAAGATTGACCAGGTATTGTCATTGTTTTATTTCTACAATAAATTCTCTTATAGTAGAAATATGATGTCTACATTTCTAAAATCCCAATTGTGGGATACCCATGTGGCAGACCTGTACAAGCCCAAACATCACTTTAAAAATGTTTCCTACCCTAAATAAGTGATTTGAATTTCTCTGAAGCTTGGATACAGCTCTTTGTTTAGAAGAAAATACGCAGAACTGGGGTAGACACAAAGCCCTTTGCTTACGCACTAATAAGCCCCTGCTAAATACGGTATCTCATGTTAGATGGAATGAATTAATTTTCCTCTCCCACAGATGCATGAAAATGAACAAACATTCAATTTCCAAGTTGTACTTTGTTCACAGTTATAGAAGAAAAAAACCAGGAAAATAGTACTTCCCAGCATCTCATGTAAAAACAGTCTAACAGAGGCGGGTGATTATGTGAAGATAAGTGTGTAAGGCAGTACACACTTGTGTCTTCCCTACTGCAGGGAAGACGCAGTCAGAGACTATCATCTGTGCAATTGTCATATACCTTGTAAGCAATCTATGTGATTTGTGATAATAGCAAAAAATTGCCCCAAGCCTAAGTAATTGTTTGTGTGTTTTGTGTTTTTTGGGTTTTTTTGGTTTTTTTTTTTTAACTTCCAAAGTTCACGTGTATTCTAAATAGTTATTACTGTGTGGCAGTTACTCTTTCTTATGTATGTAGGTTATTGTGCTTAGACACAGGATAAAGATTTATAAATTTCTTTGTATCTGAAGGTGCAAGTATGCCACTGATGCTTTTATTTATTTATTTCTTTTTAATTGCTTTGTGTAGCTTATTCGCCCCATTAATGCAATGGATGAGCTGTGCAGGCTGATGAAGTCTTTCATTAATACAAAACCGACCTCGTCGGGATATTCCAGCAGTAACGCCTCAGGAGCTGGCCTGCTCCCTATATCCTCTGAGCTCTGCTACCGCCTGGGAGCCTGTCAGATTACTATGTGCGGCACTGGGATGCAGAGGTGAGACTTAAGAAACCTGCGTGTTACTGGGGTGATGAGAACTTTTGTCCCTTCTAGAGACTGGAGCAATATATTTGGTTGTGTTCAAAGCAATAGAAAGGTAGATTGAAAGGGAATATAATAAGGACCTCAACGTACTGCCATCTTTATTTTAGGGTAGGTTGTGACTTCTAATACTTTTGTTAAAAGTTAGTATTGACACATAAACCTTTTTGTGTTTCAGTGCATCAGCCAATGCAACTGAGTGATCTCACTGCATATAACTGCCAGTCAGTGTGTCAAGCACACACAGAACATGTAGGAAATTGCTCAAAAATAGCTTTAGAATGGTGATGTGTGCAAACATTGGTGTGTGCAAACATTGATTCTGAACACATTACTGTTCTTCCAGTGTCTCAAAACTATTGAGTAAAGAAAAGATTGATTTGAGAGTAACTTTACATGAATCAATGCAGAAGAGCAGTGAAACACAGCTGTATAGTATTGATTGTGGAGACTCAAACAGTTGCAGGATCTAGGTGTGACGAGAATGGAAATGCAGGACTGAGGTCATTTTATAATTTTGTAAGTTAAAAAACAGCAAACCTAAAAAAAGTAAATAAAAGAACACTAGCTAACAGAAGTCGTACGTACTTAACAAGTAAATGTCCTGTATAAGTAAGTTTTTAAATATGATCTGTGATTTTTTATCTTCTTCCCGTGTTCAGAAGTACACTGAGCGTGTCCCTGGAGCAAGCAGCCATACTGGCTCGAAGTCATGGACTTCTGCCCAAGTGCATCATGCAAGCTACAGACATCATGCGAAAGCAAGTAAGTGTTTGGATGTGTCTGCTACACGCCACCCTTTTCATTCCAGTAACATCTTTGTACAAACACCAGTTCATTTGGATGTAGCACTGTATTTTGTGCACTACAAACCCCTATAGCCAAACTTCTATTAACATCTGAATAGCTACACATACCTTTGACAGGAACAAATTAACTTCTGCATGTACAGCTATTACAGCAATTAAACCATATGCCTCAGTGTACATTAGTGAAAGTGTGTGCCTTGATGGTTAGAAAGCAGAGAGTAGCCAGTGTATTTAAGAAAATTTCTGTATATAAATAAACCCATGTCTCCATCACCGTGTTAAATAGTAGAAATTCCCTAGTGCTACACAGCAGTGCTTGTAAAGTGCTGTGGGACTAATTCCATCTTTTAAGTAAACACAGATGACTAATGTATCCACCCAATGGATTCCAGATCTTCTAAAAGTAGTTAATGGATTCTCAAATAGAAACCATACTCCCATTATAATATTTTCCCCTAAGGATCAGATGCTTTATCTATACTGTCAGTACCATCAGTTCTCTGTTTCCTTAGGGACCAAGGGTTGAAATCTCTGCCAAGAATCTGAAAGTGATGGACCAAATGCCGCAGTGTGCACCTCGGTACGTTATTATCTGTTATGCCTTTTATCTGAGTGCCGGGTTTACATTTCTGTAACAATTGTGGAGTTCCTGTTATAACCAAAAATCTTCTCAGTAGCAATAGTGGAAAAAAAGAAAAAATTCCTGTTCTTCTTTCTTGCTGTACTAAACAAAGTGTGCTGTAGAGTGATCAGCTTTGCTGCTTACAATTTGCAGATCATTAACTTTAGGCATTTTCTGAATAAAACATAACAACTGATCAGAGGAGAGAAGGGTCTTTTTTTGGGCTGTTGCTGTGAGTGGGCAAAGCCTAGTGATTGACAGCTACCTGTGGAATGCTTAGGAAGAAAAATTCCTGAATGGCAACTCTGACTGCAGACATGCAAAGATAATTCATAGGCTAATATTATTGGGTGCTTAGAAAGCTTGACTGTTTAGTTACGGCAGAGCAGATTTAAGAGCAAATACTCCAAGTCTATTACCATCCAGTAATGCTGGTTACCCAGGGTTTATACGTACTTTTGTTTAGAAGACAACTTTGAAAAGTACTGTTCATTTGTGAATCCTAATGCACCTAACAGGAGCTCGAGATGTTCATCATCTCTCTTTACAGGATCAGAATACCTTTATTTTTTAAGAACAGTATCTCTTTCTGGTCAATATCCTCCAATTTCATATATCAGAGAGAAAAGAATGTTCTTTAATAAACTGTAACATAGCATTTTCCCACAGTGGTAGCAACAAATCATCATGATTCAGATGACATTATATACAGAATCAGTCTGTACAAATATCAGAGAAGGTTCTGGTTCTGCTCTTGTTAATGGCATTTTTTACATGAAGGCAAAACAGTTCTGGCTCGCAGGAATCGGCATCAGAATGATCCCGTAAAGTCTCTGCCATACCAAGAACGTATTGGTTCAGTGTCAAGAAGGCTTCCTTAAAACACTGCTGTCTTATTCACCCATCAGCACTTCTGAGTTAATCCAAACAAGCCCCACCTCTTCCCCCCTCAAAATGTTTATAGGAAATTATTTTAAACCTGATTTTAAAATGGGATGGTGCTTACTTGAAACAGTCTGGGCTCGGTTTATTTTCTCAGAGACCTTAAGAACAACAATATTTCACATTTAGAACCTCCTCCTTCTCTTGGACTGCAATTGCTATTTCAGAAAGGAACAAAACCATAGTCTGGGTTGGCTCCTGCCCTGCCTGCAGTGTCACACATCAGCAGTTTAGCAGCATGCTTATTTGGCCTTGTTAATGGCCGTACGTTACTTCGGTTCCATTTTTATGACCATAACAGCGTGCTGTGTTCAAAAAAGAAACAGCTTTACAAACAAATAAGATGAGGCATTTCTCTTCTTTCATATACACTTTAAATAACAATGACAAATTCCAGGACTATTTATGTGGATTATTTCAGGACAATAAAGCTTCGATACATGTGTTCCTATGGGGTTCCATCATCATAATGTGAAGTAAAACTGAGCCAAGTTAAAAGGAGATCTGGTGAATTAACGTTGTTAATTCTCAGGATTATATTTCCCAGCATGGAGGTTTGTCAAACTCTGTAGTAGCAGTCTTGAAAGGGAACTTACAATGACTTCAGTTTATTAAAATGTAAAGTAGAAAGAGCCACCATAAACAGTCACACAGGAATGACCGTCAAGATGCACTTAGGTTCAATCACTGGTCTCAATTTGTTAATCTTGTGATTCAAAAAATTTCTCTGAAAACGTGATTACTAATTTTAAAGTTTGTTCAACCATGTCAACAAGCAAATATGTTATTTTATCTGTTTTGTATCCCAGTCTGTATCAGGGGTGACCTCTTTGTTCAGGAAAAATGCTGAAATGGGTTTAAAACAAAAGAAATAAATAGAAAAAGAGAGAAGGGAATGTTGAAGACCCAAATTGGGCCAACATTAAAAGAAGGTGATGGAAAGTCTGAAATAGTATTTAAATTATGATTGTAAATACTTTAGTTAATAAATCAGTAGTGGCACTTCTAAGTTTGCAATTATTATAATTAAAAATACTGGTACTCCTGATATTGGATTACCTCTAAAGCTTGCAGAATTATAAAGGAGAAGCTGACTCTTACATACTGTGCCAGTAACTTTATGTTCTTATCCTTATGGTATTTAATACCGTACTCTTCATCTGCCTTAAAGACTCTACAGGTTGTGCCAGCCACCTACAGATGGGGATTTATAAAAGCATGGTTACAGCAGCATTGGACTATGAGCAGCGCTGTCTGAGGACCCACGCGAACTGACACTGGTGGTGCTGAACCAAGAGAGGAAGAGAGATTGCTCTCGTTGAGTAGGAGACAAACCTGCTGGACCCAGGCACCAAGAACCTGCCTTTGAACTCCTGCAGCATGTGCAGGGATTCTTGTATTTCTTTGACTTCTTGAAGAAATTCTTGAAACAAACACCACAGAGCTAAGATGGATGTTACTGCCATTTGCTAGATGCCTGGAAAAGTGACAATTATCTTTCAAGAGAGTGCAGTTTTACTGCTGACTTGTTTGTGCTGCCACCTAAAAGTTGTGGACTTCGAGATACGGATTAGTTGAAGTCCAGAATGACACACATCTCTCTCCCTGTACTGCGTCTGGCGTCCATTTAATTGCCAGCATGATTTTGGTCAGCGTCCTTGAGCAGCAGCTTCATAAACACCACTTTCTCATGAACTGACCTGCACTTTGGAACAACAAATAGCACAATCTATGGTTTATTCAAATATGAACATACAGAATTTATTCTGGAATAATTTTCCACTTCAGCCCAGTGAGAACCAATCTCTCTATGCTGCAGAGTATACATTCCATAATATTTCTTAACATTACTTCATTTTACTTACTGTAGCTTTCAGGTTTTTGATTAACTCTTTTTACTAATGCCCTATTATGTACTCTGGAGAGACAGTACTATTTAAAAGGAGAGATTGAGTGAAGGATTTTAAAGGAAACTTTACAAAGGAAAAATACAGTCTTATAATCTGATTATTTGAACAGATGTAGTTTTTAAAACAGGTCAGAACTATACTTATTTATGTGGAGTGGAATATGTGTTTTCGATCATGTTATATATACAAGATTTAAATAAAAATTATATTGTTTAAAATGGGACCAATATGCTGGCAATTACACAGCTACTCCCAGTTTACTGAAAAAAAATCTACATTATTTAAAATCTTTCAGTATTTAAGTAGCCTTTAATACAGTTAAGATGTATTAGGGATGCTTTTAAGTTAAAAGGAAAAAGGAATCATGTATATAATGTACTTTATTTTTTCTTGTTTGAAAAATTGTTCTCCGTTCTGTCAGTGTTATCCTAAGCACAGTAATTTTTTCCAAATTACTGGCTGAAACTAATTGAAACATGTCAGCAGTCTCAGGACAGAAATAACGTTCTTTTGGAGTGAGTGCCTTAATACGACCGCCCATCCCTAAGGAGTTTCCCCTGCAGCAGGTCTCCGAAGCAGGGTGTGTAGGAAACTTACCCCTCCTCTGTTTCTCCACAGCCTCGTTTAAACCGTTCATAGTTAGGAGATCCAGAAGCGCTTTGCAGTGATGTATATTCTAGAAAATAAAGGTTTGGGGTTTTTATTGTGATTTTTTTTTTTAGCTGGCTTATTTTTATTTTGTTACTATCCAAACCAACTCAGAAACTAAAATTTTTTAATCTACACTTCAACACAAAATGGCTTATGACAAGTTTGGGGATGCAGATTGTTCTGAACCTTGTTTCTTAATTTTTAATTTTTTTTTTTTTTCTGCACTCAGACTAAAATAATTTTTGGGCAGGAACGTGTTTTGTTTAATCTTACTTTTAACTGTTTCCTCTGACCTACTGTAACCTGTTGCAGGGACCTAGGAGAACCCATCAATCGCCAGCTGTCAGGTACCGGGGTTTGTACTGCACGTCCGCGCTGTGCTGCAGCCCGATGAGCAGAGCATTATTTCAATGCACTTTTGGTTAATTGTGGAGGAGTTATTTCTTGCCGTTTGCTGTTTGAAGAGGAAATGGGTGTTTCTTTACTGAATCCTCAACCTAAAATACGCTTAGTGTTACAAGAACTGCAGGAACACCCAAAAATAAAAAGAACATGTAGGCCAAGATCCTCGCTTTGTCTGCACCAGCTCCGTTCAGCAGAACTGCAGCGATTTGCCCAGCCCGGGGAGGATCCTGGCCCGCCTCACGCAGTCGCTGTAAACAGGAAGGATGCAGAGAGGAGTATCTAAGGGCATTTACACTGTGCACTGTTTTACATCAAAATGTATGTTATTCTCATTGAAAACCTGATAGAAGTTTTTATTATTAAAAGTTGGTTTATATTATAAGGAAAGAAGGTATGATCTTATTTCTCTGCTATACCCTTTAGTTCCTTAGCACTCCAAGTTCTGATATTTGTATGGAGCAATGAGGAGTCAGAAGTTTAAGCTTCAAGGGAAAAGTTGGTTTCGATACCGGCTCAAACTGGCAGCGTAGAGCTAGACTCTTCCTGTTTGTGCAGTGTTGGCTGGAGCTGTGGTTTCACTGCAGACTTCCTATGAAAGTAGAAAAGCAAAACTGTTTTGATGCTGTAAAATCACAAGGTTTTAATCCAGTGCTGGAAGAAACAGGTTCAAATGGAAAATAAGAGGGCAATGCACAAGCCGGCCTGCAAGTAAAGAGAGTAGATTAGGTCTGCAGAATTTCCACGGCTAAAAGCAAAGTGAGAATTGCGCCTGCCACAACCAAGCAAGTGCAGATCTGGAGCATCTGATACACCGCAAGTGTGGAAAATGTGGAAAACAGTCGAGATGGAGGAAATGGAAACTAGCATCATGATGATGAGGTGTGTAAGCAGCTGGCTAAAGGAAAGAAGGCAACACTGAAAAGAAAGTGGGGGTTGGGTGGCAGTGGGAGGTGGAATTTCTTATGTATCAGTCTTGTAACTGAATTTGCTTTGCATTTTCTTCAATCACTGAAGCACAGATACTACAAAGCTAGGGTTGATTATTAAGTTGGGAGGCACTAATCTAGAGAGGGATCAGAGTATACACAAAAAACCCCACCAACCTGGAAGCCTTTGAACACTGAAGGGGATGAAATGATTGGGATAAAATTTTACAGTACAAATATTAGCTCATGCACTTGAAGAGTTAACAAACTATTTTGCTGTATTTCTTGTTAAGTGATAATAAAAGGACCTTGGTTATAGAGTTTGTCACAAGATGACTCAGATGTAACTTGATAGAATCATAAAAGCTCCGCCTGCGCTAGGAGACAAATTTCCGGTTGGGATGGAGAAGTATTCAAGCCACTGTGCAGAGGCCAAGTAATGGAGTGAAATCGCAGTAGTGAGATGCTGAGGAAAGATCCTAACATGGTATCAGAAAAGTGGATGCAATTCTGCAAGATAAGACCAGGAGAGCTTGATCTATGTAGCCTATGACAGAAGTATAACTGGTGTCTTTGTAAAAAGATAATGAGAAGGGTAAGGACAGCTCAATCTAAACATGAATACAGGCACAAGGAGAAAAAGGAGTACAAGTAATCAGAGATAAATATTGGCTGAAAATTATTCTAAACCCTAGAAACATTTTTTCCCAGTCCAGCCCCCTTTGGGTGCAGAAGCCGTGTTTGGCTCTGAGAGGAGGTGGACAGTGTGAGCAGCCCCTGCTTTGTCCAGTTTTGTCCATGCATTTGCGAAGGTGTGAACTGTTTTTCAAATGCAGGCATTGGCTATCTGGTAGCATTAGACATTTTCCTATTCCAGTATTCATTTGCAGACTAAACTACTGGGATCTTTAGATGAGAAACGATGGATTTAGGCAAATATAGATCTAAAAATAGAATAAAAAAAAAAAAAAAAACCAAACAAACATTGAAAAGAAAAATCCACCTGGACACAGGCAAATTCTTTTTCCTCTGTCATATGTTCTTATCAGCAAGTAGTGCTAATTTGAGGAACATTCTGAGCACTAATTATTTCATGGTTCTAAAGTGATTTGAAGATATAAAACACCAAGCCCCAACAATCAGAATTTCAATGTAAAAATAATTCGAAACACTCCTACTTCCATAGCAGCATAAATAGTATTTCATCTGTCATAGCACTTGGCATTATAAACGTCTGACGCAGCTTCTGAGCACCTGGGCACTGTTCATTGATAAAAGGGCAAAAAACCCCTAACCCAGCAACAGCTCATGAACCAGCTGATTCACACAGCACACAGATTTACTCATAAGATACCACGGATTAGTCAAATTACCCAGTACAATTTGTGTCTAAAACTAGCATTTGCCTAGCACTAGAGTGTTCAAATACAAAGTTTGAATGCGCCATTCAGAGAAGTCTGCAGCAGCAGTTTATCTGAACAGGGAAGAAAAGCCTTCAAACAGCAAAAGGTATTTTTTCCACTTTTTAGAATGAGAGTCTTGGCTTTGATAAGCACCAAGAAACCATTGTCCTGCTGTTGGGTTCTGATCCTTCTGTTCCTTCGTATGCAAAAAATCCTGGTTTGTGTTAAATAATGTAGTGCAATCACAGTTTTGATGGTACTGTTGCAGCATCCCTACACTACATCGCTAAAGGAGACTGTTTAATATAGGCTGAAAGAATTCTAGTGTCCTTAAGATATTAATTTCTGAGTGCTCAGTCTCACCATGCCCATCTTCCTTTGCTATACTGAGCAATTCACTTGTCCTCCCTGCAGCAGAGTGGGGAGGGAACTGTACCAGTCACTGGTATTGGGAAGATTCAAAGGAGAAAAAAATTGTAAGCTGCTTTGAAAACTGACAGTGCTTTACATATATAATATAGCTCTAAAGACTTGAAAAGCAGGAAACTAGATGGAAAAATGGATAAACATTGCAAAGACATATACAAAAATCTCCTGTAAATATATTAATTGGTATAAGGCAAGACATCACAGTATATTTTTTATGTACTTGCTCTGCCTCACTTCAGGCTTCAGAAGGACTATGCACTAATACCATCAGGGAACCTACCTTAACATACCTGGTTTTGTTAGCGAAAAAGAGTGAACTCATTTAGGTGTGAAGTTTCTCCGGGCTCCCTTCAGGATATCAGAATTCAGAACATAAATAAATGTTAGGTGAATATTTTAAAAATATTGTCTTGGTAAGAAGATATTAAATTTGATTTCAGAGTAGCGCTTTTTAGTTTGTAAAATAATTGATAATTCTTTTATTACCTGGTTTGGCATGAGGATAATACTGTGTATTTAAGGCCCTTCTAGCTGTCAGCATACCTACCCCGAGAGTCAGGCTCTGACGCGCTGTTGCAATCGCGTGTACCAGAAGAAAGGTTTGGGGGTACCCGGACCCCGGTCAGCTGAATGGGTTACGCCTTTGTGTCCTGAAGGCTGTGCTGGCTTCAGCGCTGGGTTAAAGACAGAGGACCTGAGTGCAGTAGAACAATAGGCTTGCTGGCTGTAGTTAGCCTTTCACAGCTGTTTCTAGATGAGCTAAGGCCACAAGATGAAGCCGTAGAACAAACAACTTGCTGAAGAGGACAGAGAACTTTTGAAAGGCCTTTATTTTTGCCCTTTTTACAAAGAGTAGGAATGGCTACAGTAATCTGACCATAGCTTAGGCCAAATTTAAAAGGCTTTTAAAAGTTAATTGATGACCAGCTATAGGAGCCCAAGTAAGATTGCTATAGCATCACTGCAGCTACAGCTCATTTTGCACCTAAGAACAGTTACCTCACCTGGGTAGGGGGGCAATTCTGAAACAACCCAAGCTGTATAGTATCTTTTAGCATGAAACAGAACTTTTCATGGTTTTAGGAAAATGCTCCAGATATGATATTTTTATATCAGCTTATGGGATTGGCATTTTCAAATGTTTGGTAAAAAGAAAAAATGTACAGAATATTTGAGAAGGCTTTTCCAGTTAAGTTTGAGGGATTCTAGTGTACTAATAGCATTACATTTTCCTTCATGTTTCTGTATTTTTACCTAAGCATGTGTATCCTGCATTAAGATAAAAGTCTAATATAATTTGTTTCCTTTTTTGTCTTGTATCATCTAATCCATGTCGTCATTTTAGCATTACCAATCTGTGTGTGGTGTGCTGCGTGCTCTGTGTCTGTCAGAGCTGAAATCAAGCCATGCAGAAACCTCTGCCCAGATTGTCATAACCATGGGTCTTCTGTCAGACCAGATTCAGAGCACTCCTCCTGGGTCTGGAGGGTTGAAAGGTATCTGAACAGGGGACATTTCCATTGGGTTATTAAAAATAGTTGGGCTATTGCTTTAAGCAGAACCTTTTGAACTTTGAGAAGACTGAGAAAGGAAAAAGAAAACTATCTTTGACAGGCAAATCCTTTTCTGTTTTTTTTTTTTTTCAGACAAGGGACAATTAAAAGAGCTCTTTTGTGCTGTATGCAAAGTGCATTCTGTCTTTCTAGGGTATGAACTAAAGAACTAGATCTCTTCCCCCTACTCTGCAGAAACTGGAGCCAGGACAAGCCTCTAGTTTTTAACACTGATTTTTAACAGTGGGTTTATTTGCACTTCACTTGCTAGAAACTTAGAGAGATGCTACTGGTTCAGCAGCTCCTGAAAAAGAGACCTGTTTCAGCTTTCAAAGTCAAATATGAGACACTGGGACAGAAACCAAAGAGCCAATATGCCATAGAGAGTAGCAATAATGGGCTACTCTCCAAATGCTATTTTATGCTGAAGAAAATGACAGAACTTAGAGAATGAAGCAGTTGCTGCCTATCTCCCCTCTCTCACTGACAAGTTACGCAGAGTTGTGTGGTCATGCTTCAAGTTTTTGAAGATACTGTTCTGTTTCAGAGGCTACTTCTCCTTCATAGGAGGAAGAGGAAAAACAGAAAAATAAGGTAAATAGGCATACGGAATTCAAATTAAGAAACAGACGCTTCAACTAACAAGCTATCCTGAGTAATGCAGCCCATGAAAGGAACACAAGTAGTCTTACAGAGTGCATTAAGATCCCTAGCCCAATGTTTCTCAACCCACCAAGAGCCCAACATTTCCCACTTACTTGATCAGCATTGGTTTCTATAATGTTCCTGTCCTTTTCCCTGGTGAATTTGACTGGCTTTCTTTCCAGTGTGCTTTCTCCTTTGATCCTAATCACTTGGGCAATCAGCTGGTCACTAGAAAAGGAATGAATTGCTTGCTTATTGGAAATCAGTTGAGATGTCTGCAATTTTTTCATTTTACTGTTCAGGCGCGATGAGGGGCAGGGATGATGACTGTGCCAGTTCTCTGCCTCAACAGCAGGTTCGGTGTCCTGGACTCATAAGCAGCGTTGAGCAAAGAACAAATAGCACCAGAGAATCTTCAAAATGAGAACTTGTACTGGTACTGGTACTAACCCCATCCACGGCTCACACAGAAGTGATGTGAGGTAAAATTCTGCTGCATTAGAACAACAGGGCAGAAGAGTAAGCAATCCCAGTTCAGAGCAACAAGACCTATTTTTAGAAAGTCTCTGACAACTCTTTCTCCTTGTACAGCTACCAATAACAGTGGCTCCCCCAGGGGGAGGCTGCTGCTGCTGAGGGTGCCAAGGGGCAGTGCTGAAGACCTGCTGACAAACTCCATGTGCTTGCTGTCTGCCCTCGGCTCACCAGCTGCTGCGATCATCTGCAGGGAGACAGCTGCAGCCCAACCAGACCAGGACCAGGGCACCCCTGAGATCATCTGTTTCCAAACTTTCCATACAGGGAGAACCTAGACTTTAAATCTGCCAGGACAGGGGCTGCCCATCCTGGCAGGATGCCAGGCACAAGTGTACAGGAGGAAATTTTGGGAGGAAGACACTGTATTTGTCCTCTTTGCCCTTTCTCCCCCTGAGCACTACATTATGCTAGGCAGTCTTTTGCTGGAGTTGACATATGGCCTTGATCTTCAGTGCTATTTCCAATTCTTTTGGGTTTTTTTTTATTGTTGTCCTGTACTCATTAAAAGGCTGGAAGTACTCTTCAGTGGTTAACTGTTTTCATCTTACAGATTGCTTTCTATTAAAATAAATGTCAGACTGTCTCTCTTGTATGGGTTGCTCTGTGTTACACTGACAATTAACTAATACATCATAATTTCCTCCCATTAAGCAGCAAACAACAGTTATTCCAGGCTTACCCACACAGCTTCACTGAAATACCACCCCCACCTCCCCATTTCAGGTCATCACATTTGTGCCAAGAAAGGTGATGTCTGGACAATGTGTTTGCTGCACTGAACAGCTCAGTTTCTATTTTCAGTTGTGCTCTCTTTAACCCAAGGTCTAGTGAATGGCTGACAGCATTTTGAGCCAGTACAAAATACCACCTTGTCTATGGAGCAAAAAGAACAAAGATTACCTTTTTTTGCTGGTTTTCCTTCATGATTTAAATGATTTCTTGTTGAAACTGTAGTTCTGTTTCAGTCGTGGAAGCTGTGTCTAGTGCGGCCTGTGATTAAGATGGATCCTCTGAGGAGTAAAAAGATGAGAGGGCTGAAATGGATGAGTTATAACTCTTTATAGTTCTCTATCAAAAAGGTAGGCCTTTCCCAAAGGAATTCACAATCCAAAAGTTTGTCAGGTTTTTGGAGGATGTTGGCATTCTCCTCAATTCCTCACAGAGGAGGCTAGCTGGCATAGACAAGCTAGACAAAACCACAACAAAACCAGTCCTACCACTGTAAGGCTGTACCTTCCAGGACCAAACCCTGAACACTTTGCTCCGATTCTGTATCCATTTCCAACTTGATTGGAAATACAACAATAAACCTCCTGATTCTTACGCTTCTACACTGACCTAAACTGTTCCCCATCCTGTTCCAGTTTGTCTCAATAAAGCTGTTTGCTTCACGATACTTTTGCTTCAGCTTACTCTCGTGTTGCCAGTAATTAAGGCAGGCAGTGGCTCTTGGCTAGTGGGAGCAGCAAAGTTACAACTGCTTTTCCAGTCAACCTGGAGAAGCTGAACTGCCCCTAAATGGGGCTGCTTTTTCTGAGAACTCAGAGCTCCCTCAGAGCTCTTTAACAATCCCTCTGGTAGTCATGAGTCACTGTTTGAAAAATACTTCTCCATGCCAAAATAATGACTCATTTTGTAAAATGTCAATTAATGCCCCGCAGAGTCTGAAAAAAAATAGGTCTGTTTTTAATGACTTAGGATTAAAATTAGTAATTAATGTTTGAATCAAGTGATTATTTTCTTGATCCTGCTTAAAATTAAATATGGTTATAAGCACTTTGAAGGCAACGAGCAAGAAATCATTATTATTTAATCAGCTTTAAATTACTTACATAATTACTTACATGTGTGACGTATTTTCATCTTGAGATAATTCAAATAATTAGTATGGCTTTATCACAGTTTTAATGTGCAAAAATCAAATTCATATTATTAGTGGTGCTTGAATAGTTGCTTTTTTGATGGAATTTATCTGCAAATTATTGCACAAAAGTTAATGAAGCTATCACACAAATGTATTGCTTGAAAGAGTGATTTGGAAAGGATGCATCATTTATCTCTGATCCCACGTGAACTCAGCTCTATTTTTTTTTTTTCAGGGGGGTTTATTAAAGTTTTCTGAAACAATAAGCAATTTTATATCCAGTACAACATAGCGGGTCTTGCTGCAAGAAATAACAAACCTTGAGCGTTATTTCTTTTGCCTACTCTGGTGTAAATCAGATATAGATTCCATAAATTCAGTGGAATCACAATGCTATGGAGCATATGTAACCCAAGCCCAGTAACAACCCAAGCCCAGTAACAACAATTTGAGTACATAACTCAAACTCAACAGATTTTTCAACTTTTTAAAACAGTTTGTAGCGAGCAGTCACCTAATTTTTGCCTATCTATATGCTATTTCACAAATTAATATGCATTCTCATAGTATAGCATCAGCTCAACTATCTAAAAGACTTCACTTACATAGGAAGGCCACATTAAGAAATCAGTTGAAGTATTTTCACCTCTTAAAGCAATCTAATTTTAAAAGGGAATTGAACTGCCTTTTAAAGCAGTTGAACAGATGGTGATAAAAGGAGGTGCCAGTATAATGTCATTAGTCAGAAGTGCTTTATGGACTGCACGTATTAGAATTTCTCATTAGAGAATTACACTGGGGGTTTGAGACGCAATCTAGGCCGCGGCTGTGGTTTGCTTATCTTTATAAAGAGGAGATAATTACTAAGTTCAGAACAGAAGTTTGCCAACTGTCCAGGATTTGGGGGGTTTTCATACCTACTTCTTATAACAAACAATCCTGATTTACCAACATGTTCCTCTAGCTTTAGCAGTTAGCCAGTGCCTCAGGTGAATCTTTGGCCACCAGCTGGTCACAGGGCTGTGTATACTGGTGATCAGTATTTCATCTTCATGTCCAACTTGGCCACACCACTCTTACCAAAGACGCTACTGTTACGCCTACCTCTGACATTTTGCTGCAGTGGAACAAACATTTTCCTTCCTTGCTCACTAAGGAGGATATCTGTATTACCAGACCTTGGAGGGCCTCCCAGTGATTGCCAGCTCTGGGTTGAGATGAAGCACTCGCTGTATCTGCTTCTCTGACTGCAGTTTCTGCCTAGCTTGCAATAATATTGATATGTGTTTATGTCCACAGCATCTCTATAAAGCAGGAAGCACCGTTTCCCTACTGTACAGATGGGAAATAAGAACAAGATCTCAGAGATTTCATTCTAACTGAAATGACTGCATTAAAATTGTTGACAAATCGCAGTTTTTACACAGGATGGATGTGATCAGCACCACACTTCTTGGATCTGTCTCGGGATCTCACCAATAATTTGAAAAAAGGGATAAATAGCCTTGTGAAAAAAATTCAAATGATAAAATCTTGTTTAGGATAGCAAAATACAAAGAGCTACATTAATGTTCCATTAATGACTGTCTTAAGTGATTAAATGCCAACTAAAATTCAGTACCAGTAACTGCAGGGTATTCATCACATGAAAAAAGTAAGAAGGCATTGGATGTACAAAGTCCGGTTTTAAATTTGATACCCAAATGAGCCACTCTTCCTCCTGCCCTTCATCTCTGTATATACCCAAAAAAAGTTCTTGTTGAGAAGCTCTGGGCTTCTCCCTCCATCAAGTGAGTTTCCTTTAGTTTAGGGGTTTCTTATCCTCACTTTAAAAATGTCAGAAATACTGCTTAGAATCTGCCTCAACTATCAGAGTCTGATCTTAGAGCGATTAAAAAAACCATAGTAAATACATATTTTTAGCTTCATTCCTCATTACTTTTATTTACAGATACTTGTAAAATACATTAAATTTCATGGAGATATCATTTAGCAGCTGTAAGTAAAAAAACCCTGCTGGTTTCAACAGCCTTTTTCAGACATAAAAGTAAGCAAGGGGAAAGACTTCATGACAAGGAGGCATGACGCACAAAGCCAGAGTCCCATTTACTACGTCTCTTCGATAAAGGTTCCAGGAAACTTCCCAATTTCCAATTATTAGTGGAATTAAAGCTACAATTTTAGCATTAGCAATCCATAGCAACTACAGAGGCTGTGCATTTACTGACTGATAAATAGCCTTAGCTCTCTTTGCATGTGGATAAATTACATACAGAGGAGGTAAATGACAGGCCCACGCCAATATAGCAAAGGAGAGAATAAGATTCATCCCTTTCTCAGTCTGAAACTTTTTCTACTGGGCCAAGTCACCTTGCTTATGGCTTCCAGAAAGTCACTGGTGGTCAGCACACAGTCCACACAGGCTGCTTCTCCTCCCAAAATAGCCAAATACTCACAAATCATTAAAATTGTGTAAGTTTTTATCACGGCTGAAAGTATACCTCTGGATTCACGTTCAAGAAAAGTCATAAAAGGACACCTGCATTCCTCCAAACCAATGACGTATTAGATGTGAATCCGAAATCTGCATTGTCAGATTTTGAAATAATCGCAGGGTGTGTGGAATCAAAACTAAAAAAAAAAACCCAAAACCTGTTAAGCAAATAAATTTTCAGTATCTCTTTACAATTATACTGTCTATATCTAAAGCTGAAAGGAAAATGCGTTCAGAATACTAGGCTAGGTTTTCAGCGCTGCCTGAAGTAGTTGGATACTCTAAGAAAAGTAGTAAACGTTCAGTTAGCTCCACTGGGTAAAATTGGCTGGGTTTGTCAGTAGGACATTTCAAAAGAATAATCCCTATAGCTATATATACACACACACATAAAATAATAAACTCTCCAAACCAGAAATACATATAGTACTCAGCTTTTCTATGCAGAAAGATTCACCAGACTCTGTAATGACAAAGCAGGTACGTTAGTTGTAACTGCCTTAAACGGTCCTCCCAAAATTCTTTACTGCAGTTGAATGACACTCAAACAGATGTGAAATTGTTTCTTACATCTGAAAGCCAGAGGAAATGAAGGGAATCTCTCCCAGTCTCTCTCTCCAAATGCATTTTCCCACTTATTAATATGAGTAAGAAGCAAACATGCCAGCAGTCACAGGAAATTGTTTTTGGAAAGCAATTTTCGATCGATACAGTTGAATGATCACTATTAAGTGTGATAATTAAAAATGAATTTCACTATTCGTATCTTTTCACACATGATGTCATTCACGTGATTTGTTGCATAAAAGCACTCCAGTAATATTACTTTGTTTTCCCCACTTGCTCATCTGGAGAAACCACACATGATAGACTACTATAGAGACTCCCCATAACTAGCTTCAAACATGTTCAGCCTCATTAGTTTCAGACAGACCAGCCCATAAAAATCTCCAAACATACTGAGAGGTTCCATGTGTGTCCCAAAACCAATATACACAGCAAAGTGTAAAACTGCAAAATCCCTCAAAATAGATTTAAAAGACAGCACAAACCTCTCCTCCCACTCCTTTCACATTACTGCAACAGTATGGCTTGAATGTACTCAGAGTAGTATAACTAATACTGGACTCTGATGCTAGTAGGTGCTGAAACATAATGTCTTTTCCATACACTCCAATTACATTAAAGTGGCAGAGGGTTGGGATTGTCAAACTATTTAGTTATTGATTGGCCTTTAGATAGAGAGCATTTGTTTCCAGTTTCTCACTTTAACCCTGTGTTCCATTAAACTCACTACAGTTAGCACTCACAATAAATTGCATTTTGGAAGATTAACTAACTCAGATGGAAAGGCTAAGTGCACGATCTATTCTCTCTCTTACCAATCACTTACAGTTCATCGCTTCTTACAATAAAAAAAATTGAGAAAGGTAAAAGTGCCAGAAAGAGTAGGTTTAAAGAGGACGTTATGTTTAGTCACCTGATTTTTTCCCCCTTTTCCACAGTGAAGAGTGTGGGACTGCCAAAGGGAAGATGGAGACATTCTTTGATTTCCTGATGGAAAATACTGTAAGAGATACTTCACAACACCATGTCAGGTTGCATTTTTTCCTGTTTAAACCAGCTTCCTCACAGGAAGAAGGATAATTTGATACTAAAATTAAAATCACTGCTAAAGGATCAACAGATGAATCTCATCAACAGTATCTAAAAAGCTTTTAGCTAATTCTTTTAAAAAATGTGTCTCCACAGAAAGCAGTAAAAAAATGTAGTCAGTATAAGGGAAAGGAGAATTTGGCTCCCTGCATTGAGATCACCTTGTATACAGCTATTTCAATCCTGCAGTAAGTGCTACAGTATGATTTAATGTGGGATGCTGTAGAACAAAGATGAAAATATGCCAGACTGTAAAATAATAAATTATTTTCTTCTATTTATAGTTTCTTCACAATCTTCTCTCTTACATGGAAGAGATTTTTAAGAAATAACTGTCTTTGCAGAACCACAGAACGTCATCACTTCATACACACAACTGAGAAGAGATAGGTTGGCATCCACCCAGGTGACTGACATGGCCTTCAACACAGAGATCTTTAGCTCTTTTTTAGTCTTTCCCTAGGCAAACTTCTACAGAAACCAACAGATTTCTGTTCATTTAATTCAGTTCCCCGAAAATCCCTTCCCCTGCTTCTAGACACTGCATGGCAAGGCAGTTAATGCACGCTTAAACATAAGGTCAGATGGCTTGGCTGCCTAGGAGCAGAAGTAGACGGCAGACATGGAGAGCCCCTGTGCAGTCAGAAAGAGGTCCAGCTGCACGGTCCTAGCCCCATCCTGTGCCAGTTTTGGCACTCATCCGACTTGTCTGTGAGCTGATTCAACTTGCTAACTCAGCAGAAATCTATTCATTCTTTTGCTGGCGTTTCCTGCTCAGCTAGCAAGCTGAATCAGCTCACAGCAAGGTTCAGTGAATCAGTACAAGGTGAGGGAGGAAAGCACAGAGTGAGGAGTGGGGGAAGCAGGCTGTCCTTTCAGCAGAAATGAGCTGTTGTACTGCCACCTCCACGTTGTATAACTTCACCCTGAGGTACTTCAGTAAAATCTGGTGTTGATCTCTCTGGAACTCTGGACGCAGACATAGCTAAGAAAAGGTTTTCCTGGTGGCCAGTTGAGGGGCGCAGGCATAGGCACTATGATGACTATGGAGGTGGCTGCTGGCAGCTAAGGGTGGTACCTTTGCCAGGGGCTTGCCACTGCCTCCCTGCTGCAGCCCAGGGCCCTGTATCTGAACAAACAGCTTGTGCTAGCCCTTCTCAGCTGCTTCAGTGCAAAGTTAGAGGGCTCACTTCATCCCACTGTTGAACGCTGTTTGGTAAGCTTGGGCTGACAAAACACAGGAAGAGCAGATGGCTGACTTACCCTGTCAACTCTGCTTGTGCCTCCACCGAAGGCTCAGTGAAAACTGCCTGGTAACATCCATCATCTTTTGTGTAGTGATAATGGCTTTCCGTTTAACACCTCAGGGGAGGGGAGGGAAAGCCGAAGGGAGAGGAGACACGAAGAGCTACAGCTAGGTGAAGGACCCTGTGAAAAGATAACAATAATGATTTCTTTTTCAGGAGAAAGCAAGACTGTGGAGCCTACTATACATGATATCCCTGTACTGTTTAGAGATACAGAAAAGTATAGTCTTGACAGTAAACCTGAAAGATTAAAACTACTAGGATGAAAACAGTTGCGTCTTCACTGGTTTCATCCTTTGACCAAGAGAAAAGCAGGGTGCTGTAGGACAGAACAGGAAAACAAGCGCAATCTTATTTCACTGATTCCCAGCTCAGCAAGGCTGGCAAGTGTTTTTTTGAAGTGAGTTTAAAGATCAATTACCAGGTTAGAAGTGAAATTTTTTTGCAATTTCTATCACTGATGAGCTCCAGAGAGAATTCCTTTGTTAGTGGCACCACATCAGATCAGAATGCATCTTCAGATTCTGTCAGTGAACCAGAAAGCAACAAGAGGATTTCACAGGGGAGAAAGAATAATCTTATGAGTCTCTGAAATGAGTGCCCTGCTGGTCTGCTGAATGTGGGCAAAATCCATGATTAAATCTGCTACCATTCCTGCTTTGCTGTCTGCTGTTGTCAGGCTTTATATCAAGGACAGGTCAAAATCTTAATCTGGATTCATCTTGTACTTCTATTGAAGATAATTTAAAAAATCCCCAAACTTACCAGGGTCAGGTTTGATTTCTTCTAAATTATTTCTTAGTGATAGGCTTCTTACAATCATCTGTTCTGCTGTATTTGTTTTTTCTTGCACAATGGAATATTTGGCTAATACATCTGATAGAAACATGTGCATCTTCAGGGCATAACAAAATGCTCTGAAATAATTTATTTACTAGAAACAGTTAATGGGATGAGCAGAGGCCTACTGAGTACGAGAATGCATGCCATAAATTACTCTCTGCTCTTTAAGAAGTAAGAAAATGAAAACCATTAAACACAAAGTCCTTTATCCTGAAAGTCCCACAGCCTACACAGTGGGGAGGAAGAGACTATCGCACTTCATTGTAAAATATGAATGGAAACTATGAATAATGAAAAATAAGATTAAATGTTACTCCTAGTCCTGCTGTTGAGAAGAAGTGTCAATTTCTGGCCAAAATTTTTCTTGCATGCAGAGTCCCCATTGAGCACAGGCTGTGGAATTAGAGCACAGAAAGGATGTGAACAAGCACACCGAATCCAAATGTTAAATCAAATGCTGTGCATGGCTGCAGGCCTCTGGTCTCATTCTTTAAGGATTCTTTTCTTGTAAAACACAAGCAAAACTGTCAAAATGCTGTAATGGTACTCTCCAGATTTGTCTCCTTACTTATTAGTCTTTTTCAGACACCACAATACACAATGCATACTAGCATTTATAAGATCAGCCTTTATATTTTACTAGCGGGCAGATTCACTCCGAAGGGGGCTATATTTCGGTGTTTTTTTAATTACTTCTGCCTATGAACTCAAAGGTCAGAATGAATGCAAGGTACTGGAAGATAAAAACTAGATGGTCATTCCAAACCAGTATATGGGTAAACAAACACTTAAGCTGGCTTACATATAAGCCAGAATGTTCTGATGAAGAAGGATCACAGAAGATGTAATCATACCAAAGATTAGATTCTTAGGGGAAACAAACGCCTTATAGAAATGATTGTGCCCGATAAGTAAAAGGCAATTCTTTCGTCCCCTCCCACATGCAGATGCAGGAATATTATTTGAACAGTAAAGAGAACCTAAGGCATTGACTAGCAATAGAGGCCTAGTTGAGAGGAACCGACCACCTTCAGCTGTGCCTGGAGCCATTCACCCCAACTGATTTTTAAGCTCTTGAATGGCCTGAAACAGTCACTTCAGAAAGCAAAAATAAAAGTACAGGCACAATTTATGTAGATCTGTAACACAAAGGGGTATTGTTGAAGAAGTCTAAAGACATTGTCGAATGAAAGAATGCTTAAATTGTCCTCCTTGATAATTGTCTCCACTCACACATTACACCCATGATGGAACCGTGTACAGATCTCAGACCATCAGGACCCATTGGACCAGGCTGCCAATCTACAGTGAGTTCAGACTTCCCTTTCTCTCTGAATGGGCAGATAACTGGTATAATAGTTGTACTGGAATGGCCTGTACCAAATCCACACGGATCGCCGCTGAAAATCCCTGCTTCCAGGGGTGGGTGATTGTACAGCTCATGAGTGGGTGGGGGTATTTTATTCTTCTGTCGCTTGACCAGGAGATGGCGGTAATTCCCTTTACAGAAAGAAGAAAGGGCTAAAACAAACTTAGAAATGCAGACAAGGCATTCAGGGGAGGGGGCAAGAAATTCAGAAAATTGCCTACTAGAGCTGAGTGAATAAAATTACATTGCAGATAACAGAAGGAATATAGCTAAGCTCTTTTTTTGTGTGTGTTTTTGTGACTATTTTCACTATTTCTTTGGTGTCAAAAAGACAGACAAATTATTGGAAAGATATACAGCTCCCAGAGCTTTCAGTCAGGTATTATTTTTAGCACTAATCACATCTGCATATTGCAGAAAGAACAACACGTTTCTAGCTGGCATTCAGCAGCTGTATGCTAATGTTATTTGTGAAAATATGCTGAGAAGCTTGTACACTGGAAAGAACTTAAATATGCAGAAGAGACCACCTTCCCCCGGGCACCTCCACAGTGAAAAGCACAATATTCTTGTATCAGTGTTGTGGCTCTAAACACGCAGCTTAGCAGCGCTCCTCCATGCTACCGCTGCTTTGTCCTTAATGCTCTTACCCCCTTGCAACTTTACAGATGGCTCACATCGTTATTGTGCTGTCCTTAGAGCGTAGCTTGGGTATGTTCTGTAAATCCTCTTCTGCCTCAGTCTCACCAACCATTTCACTCTAGGTGCATCACTCCTGGTTCTGAAAGAAGCAGTAGGAATTTTTGTGTCTCTGCCCAAAACTCTTATTCTCCAGCCTAAAAAATGTATATGCACAAAAATTTATTTTCTAACTGTTTATTTCCCTGATTTTGCTCAAGCTCTCTAAATACTCTACAGAGAGAATATCCATGCAGGACAGATACAGTGAAAGATATAGTGAATTTGGTGTGGCTATTAAAAGGTATTAATGATAATCACATTTCAAAATCATATTTATTCTGGAAATACATGAGTTATAAATTTATTAAAGTACCATGACAGATCCATGTGTGGTATAATTGATGCTGCTCCATTAATCTCAATCAAAAAAGATATATGCTGATTTTTACCGACCAAGAATCTGGCAGAGTGGAGGAATATACCATTCCCCATTTGACCAGTCTAAAGAGTTAACATTTCTAAAGTAACGATGAACATTCCTGGCAAACAGCTCACAGAAGCTCCCGTGAGAGACATTTTTAACATAAAATATTCATTACATCACTATAAATACATACCACCAGTTAGTCAACAATGGTATGTCAATGTAAGAGAAGGTTTAGGGTCTTTCTGTAAATTATGTCTTGTGGATTTTAAGACTTCTGCAGAACAGATTATGTAAGTAAGGACTATGGGAATAGGACTGTCTCTGCATCTTTCTGTAGGTATGTGTGATGACTTCAGTGGTCTGAGCCATGTAACTCTGCTGTCATCTGCATCTCATAGAAAAAGTATTTATCCCTGCCTTGTCAGTCTGAACTCGTTCTACTACTGAGACAGAACAACTTCTCTTGTTATCTTTTTGCAGGCTGACATTAGCTACTTATATATCACCCTATCCTCCATTCCCCAGGACATAAATTCCAGTTCCCTCAAGGTTATCATGTCCTCCAGGCTTACACTGAAGCACTGCAGATAGTACACCCTAAGTTCAATAGGTTACACCCTAGGTTCAATAGCTTTATGCTGGATCATACTATGTCACGAAGATGAGCATACTCTGTGTTTGCTCCAAGCAAGCTGGCTAAACTTTATTTCAAGCCAAGAAACTGAAAAGTCACATGGAGCAGTCTGGAACATTGTGGAGTAAATCCACATCACTCAGAGGGTGGAGGACCAGTATTGCCTTTCTAGCAATAATTCTTGTGCATCTATAAAAGCCAGTCCAGTTCTAGCTAGCTGTAGTCTCTGCCCAGGATCTCTCTTTTGATTAAGGGGCAATGAAATTCTTTGTGGTGACCACAGTCCAGCCTTGTCTGGAGAGACTGTCAATGCCTTCAAATGAGTTAGACAACAAGTGGTACTGAAAGGTTTAGGGTCAGTGATTCCATTTCAAACCTAGGTCAGGACAGACAGCCTTGAAACCTACTTGGTATTTCATCCTAATAAAGTGATACCCACTTCAATTCACTCGAAAGTTATGGCTCCAAGAGTACAACAGAACATGGAGTTCCCCACATCTGAAAAGCTCACACTCAATATCAATTTCCTTCCATCCTAAATTACAGCTGACTATTCCAACCTGACCACCGGCATCAGCAAGTCCCCTCACTCAACCATTGCAACTTTTTCCAAATGGCCCCTAATCTTGTTGGTTGTCAAGCTGCAAGAGAAAAAAAAAAAATTAAAAAAAAAAAATCTGTCAATAAACATAGCTTCAGCTTCCTAAGTCCCTCTGTAATTCTCATTCCAGTCAATGTCAGACTAATTGCAGTTTTATATGATCAATGTCCTAGCCCAAGTACAGTCCTCCATCTGCATAAATATTTCCTGATCTGTCTTTTCACCTAGCCCTGGGAGATCAGTAATTGTTTTCTATTATAATTGTTCCACCATTTCAGTCTTTAGCCTCAAGTTCAAGGTGTCTCTGAGCTGACATCCATGTGAATGTTATTCTGCTTTCAGCATTAATGTTCTTCCTCATTTATATTGTCACATCTCCTTCTCCTTTCTCAGTGAGAATTGCCTGTCCTTAAACTCTGGATCTGGGTAATGCAATATTGCAGCCTATTTCCCCAACTGACCACATTTCAGTTACTTCAATTACACCAGATTTGTCTTTAAGCAGCAGATGTCCTTGTTCTTCCAATCTCCTTTGCGGTTTCCCTCCCTGCCTCATCATGCCCTCCAGCACACAACATATCCACCTGCTAAACAGTAAACAGAAGCTGGTCTGCATCGTTCAAGCATTTTTCATACCTGTCTACATGGAAGAGGAGTTGTTGTGCAGTTTTCATCTCTGTGAAACAGGAATTCAGGATCATGTATCAGATGGGGATTAGCCCCAGTTTCAACAATAGGAGGTGCTTGGTAGAACCCTCTAACATTGACAAGGCAAAACAGTGTGACATAGGAAGAGCTTTCCTGTATTTGTAGCTCATGTAAGTTCCTGGAGAGTCAATCGTAACTTTTCACAACTGGAGGAAGGCCTGTACATCAGTTGTAAAAGAGAATCTGTATCAGTTTCTGGTCACCAGTTGCTAAAAGCTAGAATAAACATGAATGCACTGGTATAAAGGCGGGTCCAAAACTCATAGATGTTTATGGAGATTTTCCCTTCACTTAGGCGTTGCTGGATCTCAAAGTCAGGCCCTTTGTCATAGAGGTTACAATGTAGTTTTTGCCATTTATTTCCACAAACACGTCTGCATTGGCAGAATCACAGAATAGTTTGGGTTGGGAGGAACCTTTAAAGGTTGTCTAGTCCAACCCCCTTATGTCCTTCCTTTGTCCTCAGGCTGGAACACTTACAGTCCATCTGTCACTCTGCCCTTCGTTCCCAAGGGGACAGGCCTGTAGCCTTACATTTTCTGTTTTACATCTCCAGGAGCCCTGCCTGTACCAACACTACAGCTCTCGACACCAGAGGCCTCTCCTCCTGCTCTAGGGAAATGCAACTTTACACCCAGGCTCATCAGCGTTAGTCATAAAAATGGCATAAAGTTTTCCAGCTCACACACTCAGTGCACATTTTATTTGATTTTTATTTTACTTGAGTACAAGTATTGCATACGCATTAAGCAGGCTATGCCAGAAGCGTCATTCCAGAAACATATTTAACTCGACAGCCTGCTCGAGTGGAACAGCAGCGTTACGCATTACATCTTGGAGCGAAAGTCCTGCCACAGCAGAGACTTCCAGTGGAAGCTTTCCTTCCCCTCTTTGACCCACCAGGAACAGCGGAATTGCTATTCTCTGCCTCAGTTCCGAGAAACAATCACCAAGCTGGATTCAAAGTGCATGTAGTCAGGATACAACACCCCAAAATAAAGGACAATTTTATTTCACAGAATATGCAAAGAAGAGTAAAAATATAATCTGTTGTCTGCAAGTTCAATAAAAACACACCAAGCTGTCTGTGCGTATTTGCTCTCACTAGTGCTACTTTCTGAGTTACCATGGGTTAAATATAAATTTCTGATCTATCTACATTCAAATTAGAGCAATGACATGTATTAATTTGTCCTTATGTATTTTTTTCACATAAAAAGTACATTTTGTCTACATTTTCTTACATTTTTAAAAAATTAGAACATTTGGCATTTTAAGTGCCTACAAATGAGTTGAAAGGTTGCCAAAAAACTGCATGTTTAAAAGCGTGGTTAAACATTCTGTAACTGAAACACATGAAGTACCAGTGGCATGAGGTACTTCCCAAAAAAGCATCAGGGGGTTTTCACTGTGGGATCTCCGAGGGAACAATAAACAATCTTGAAGCCCTGAGAAAGCATAGTCAGGCATATGACCACTCAGTAACTTGAATTCAGACACAAGTGAAAGAATATTATTTGAAATATTTTTTTCTCTTATTTTCACAAATCTAACCAATTTCTAGGGCTGAACAGGAACATAAGTTAGCAAGGTGACGGGTACTGTGAAAATAAAATGTCTAACTCATATTAGCTCTTCTGTACTCTCTAAATGGTAGTTAAATGATCCTTACAGCTAAATAAATAGCCCAATTTTACAAGTGCCAGCTCAGGTGCTCAATCTGACACGGGCACAGGCATTCTTTTTCACTCAGCTACCTAGATTGAAGCAGGGGGTACCTTGCCTTGATGAAAGTCAGAGACAAGGAACAGGAAAAAAAAAATCCAGGCCTGAAATTTCCATTTTTCTGCTGTCTTACTCGCAAAAGAGGAGGAAGAGATGAAAAACACCACATGGAGCCGTGTGCCATGCCCCCCCGTGTAAGGCTGGTCTGTCATGAGCAGTTACTCAGCTTTCCTTTTCCACGTTCAGTTTGCTATCATTACAAAGTCAGACTTGCTGCAGAAACTGGGGAAACTGCAGTCCCACTGCATTTCTATCATCACAGCGTTAACAAAATTCCCTCAGAACAGGCACTCTCCTTAGAGCAGTACAAGCCCCGTTTGAAACAGGTAACGCTCACTACTATTACTTTTATTTATTCCACAGGTGCTAAGAGCAGATCAGAAAGACAACTGTACTGCATCCAAAGCTGCCCCGATTCCACAAGAAACTTGTCCATCATCCTGGCTCACCAAGCAACCTGGGACAGGGGATTCTCTGCCATTTCCCTGAAGGTCACCAAGAGATAATTTGGTATCACTTACTTACACTGTGCACTCAGATTGCAACCAGATGAAAAAATCCTATAGAAAGCTTGCCTTCATGGATTATAATGACCATTCTTGATCCTAACTGACCAGAAAAGAGACAGCAAATGTCACTTTCACCTTAAGCTTATAAATATTTTCTGTTACTAGAAAGCAGATGTGATTTCCCTCCTTAGGATAGGTGGTTTCCTTGGTTTCCTGGCAAGAAATGCATATATTTACAATACTGAGACTCTTAGTCAAGTATATGTTGCCAAACATTCGTGTCCTAGAAATACTGCCGTTTCCCATTAGTTATTACACCAGCAATGTATAATGCCATATGGCCTTAATAACATGCCTGTCACTTTCAGAGAGTAATTACTTCAATTTTGGCAGCATTAATCTGCAATATTTGCTGTCTCTTTGCATGACATCCTAACAGTGCAATCCAAAAGTGATCAACATCTCCCAAGCTATGAAAAAGGCAGTGTCTGAACAGAGTACTATTTAAACAAGGCAAGGGTATTTTTCTTGAAAAACAATAAATTATCTTCACTAATGCTATTTTTAGGAATATTTGGGAAGGGAGGAAGGGACCACATTACTCACACAAAATCACCAAAATCCTTCAAGATTCAAAACCCAAATATAAGAAAATGCAGAAAAAAACCCCTGCCTGTTTCCAGACCACTCCCAAAAGTAAAAAATACAACTACTAAACTAGAAAAAATAATTTATGATTATATTCTGTGGTCAACAAACCACCTAAAGACACCACTTGTACTTGTAGGTTGAGTACAGATTTTAAATACTTGTACCAATCTAATTCTAGAGGATTCTGACTTTAAATGCTGGATAAAAGAGATGCTGTGGTTTTGTAACCGATTAGGGATCCTCTACAAGAGTCAATGAGCTGGACGTAGCTGCCCTGTAGGTATTGCAAAACCGCTTCATAAATTTGTGAAGCAGTAGTTCACACGTGACTAACCATATCTATCAGTGCAGTCTCCAATGACTTATGACCTGATTTGGTCTCATTACCCATGTAGCGAAGTGATGTCTGCCACTATTTTAATTGCTTGCAAGTCAGAGAAGTGGAAACAGAAGTCAGAATTTGTTAGCCTGCACAAACACCAAGTAAAACTAACACGTTGAAAGCCTGGACTAACATTCATTTCACCCTGTGCACGCATAAACTAATGTCCTGTCAAAACCTACATATGTTCTTAGCATTATTACCACTAGCGTTCCTGCTGATGTGAATGGGAGTAAAAAGTCAGCATATGAGTCTGAGAAGAGCTAGGAGGAGAATGACATTACCACAAAGTAAGACAAAAAGCTCAGAGATGGCTGTACCGTATCTTCCTTGTCAAATTACTCACAAAAACCTGTGGAAAACCAATGGCATCAATCATAGCTTTGATATATGACTGTGCTTAAAATGATCATCTTATGATTAGATGTAAAATACCTGTGTGTAGATCTTCCCTAGGCAGAAAGAAAGCCCACCTGCTGTAAAAGACCAATAAAGGCTTCATTTGCCATTCTGTTGTCTTGAAACGCTCAGTGCTGCACAATACCTCAGTGCAGCGGAGCCCCTGTAGAAACCACATATGCTGAATACTCTGGATGCTTACACACCCACTTACAAAGTCAATACCCATACGCGTATGCCCCATTAACATACTCTATATGTTTGTCAGGGTATGGACCTATTCCAGATTTTGCAAATTTTCTTTGAGGAACACTTTTATAGTTACTGCTCTATATTACATTTGGGCAGATCCATGTGCTATGCTACACTGATGTTATAATAAGCTATATAGATACCAATACAAATGATCCACGTTCCATCAAAAAAGAAAATTAACACCACTATATCCTGTGTTCATCTGCCAGTTGGACATACACACAGAGGAAATCCAAAGCAGGGATACAGTTAACGCACTTGCACAGAATACAAGTCCTTATTTGTCATTACCAGACTGTTGGTCATTACTCACTACAGAACAACATCTCTACACTGAAAGGCTGGGAATTCAGCTACGCAACAAAATTGTGGTGTTCCTAATGAAAAAGTCACTTTGGATTTTCAAGGATTCCACTGAAACAGTGGCCTCTGTCCCTACAGAATGAGACTCACAACAGAATTTGAAAAGAGTGACATCGCAGGCTTTGACTGATTACGGAGAGGACATGGGCTTATTTCTAGGCCTGGCAGTTGATTTTTATATACATCAATTATCATTTACTATGCACAAGAACATGATAATCCACTTTTACCTCCCACCACATATTTCATTGTAAACAAGGAACAGTCGCATTCCTTCAGTGTGTTCTAGTTTTCACAAATTGCCACTCTTACTTCTGACACTATCATTACAGATTATGGGCTTTGTATAGGACAGAATGATTCATTATTTTTGTGAAACCAAACAAGCTGATAAATGAAAGTGAGAAGGTACTTTGGTATAAAAATCCAGGGTGCAAGCCTACGAAATAAAACAGCATTGAAGATTCTAAAGGTATTACCACAGCCATTTTCAATAACAAGAATAGGCTTTATTTTTATGGGCTATACCATAACGTATACAGCAAGACACACTCTTTTTGGTGCTGTTTGCTACCAAATTCAATGTCAAATTCATTTCTATTTCACTAGATGAGTTCAAAACAAAGCAAAATGCCTACACTGCATACAATCTGCTGCTTCACTGGTCTCCTCTGAGCTCTACAAAGCACTCAAGGACACTGACCTGCTTTTCATATCCTCAGTCAAGCAATTCCTTAAGAGTATTTCTATGCCATATGATCTAATCCTGTGTAAAGGTTTTATGTACCTTTGAGCAAGAAATCCTGCACAGCAGAAGTCACGTAATCGTATTAGTGCTCTCCACAGGGGCTAAACCAGCCTTGTTGAGAAGGACTTTACTGAGCAGGGCTTCTTAAGTCGAGCTTGGCAGCTCCCTGGGGGTAATTCAGGTACCTACTCTGTGCTGTGCAGACACCCCTTTGTTTCCCTTCACCCGGATCCGGATCACCCTCAGCTTCACTTCTGCTGTTTCTTTGCCTAGCCTGACTGGTTCCACAGACTTTTATTGCAGATCAAGAAATATTCTTATTTCTGTAGGTAGCTGCTGTCAAGATTACAAAATAATATTAACTCCTTCATTTCAGTGGAAAGAACTGCTGCATAGCTAAAAAATGAAGACATTTCCACACTCTAAACAAGCAGGGACTGTGCTTTCTTACTAGCACTTCACAGAATTACGGGCCATGAGAACTTGAATATAAATGAAGTAGTAAGAGTGCCCATCACTGTTCAAGGGGATGTCTGAGATCTTCCATTGTTAATGGAGCTTTTTTTTTGCCGCTTTGATCAGTGAAGTTTAGTCTGCTGTCAGAGGCAGAATAATTTCTGGTTATTACAGATTTATTGTAAAAGTATTGGTGAAATATTCCAGTGTGGTTTCCATGTGGCCTAGAGTACACCACAACCTAGAAATATGTAGCTGAGATCAAGCCTGAATTATCTATGGGGAATAAGAAAGGACAATCCAAAACAACAGAGTGATCACTCTTCTATTTGCAATAAGCTGCATATAATGATCTTCACTGTCAGAAATCACAAGACACTTATGCAGAGGGCCAAGGAGGAGAGGGACCTTCAATAAGAGTTCAAAAGCAGGAAATGAAACGGCAGAAGGGATTTGGAGTACCTGCAGTTGGGTCCCAGAGTGACCAAGCAACATCGGTCTCAGCAGCCTCTGCTAGCTCGTGTTCTCTAGCAGCAAGAGCTCAGGACACCTAGCAGACCTTATTCCAACAGCACAGTGTCAGCTCATCGGGTAACCCAGCCCAAAAGGGAAAATGCATTCGAAGCGCTCAGGAGCTGCTTAGGATTGCCTTCACCATTCTTACAGTGGTATGTTGTACTTCTAAGCCTTAGAGGAAATCTGTGAATTATATAAACCGTATAGGACTGGCATCCTTCAACATTGATGGAACAGCCTGAATGATTCAGCTGCATTGCTGCGAATCTGCCATTGCTCCGTTCTAAGAGACTGCTTACATTTAAACAGCTCTAATTTGTCTGAGTTGTTGGGAAACGATGCAACAAGTTTTGCTAAATGTTTACGGTGTGAAAAACATTTGAGATTCCACAAGCAAAACCGCTCCTCCAGTTGAACTACTTGCCCAGAGCTCATTTTGGAAGGGCGGAAAGTCATTATGTACCAAAAACACAAGCATCAGGACATTTCCTTTTCTCTTTGCTTCTCTGTTCCTTGCAAATTAAGACGGCAGCATCTATCGATGCAGAGATCCCAACAAAGGAGGCTCCTCATAAGGATGTGACTGAGTGAAGTGGGGAGTAATAGAAGCATATCACTTTCTCAGTCCTATTCCTAAAGCTGCTGGTCTTCTGAATCTGAAAACACTCAATGGGTATCCACTGTAGAAATTAATATAAAAACAAGGAAGCAAGGCAGGCGGATGGGGATTGGGAAACAACATTTCCTAAAGAACAAAACTAAACACAGCAGAACTAAGTATTGAGAAAGTTTCAGGGACATAGTTTTAGTTATTGAAGAAGTTGCATGGTATCTCCATGGATTTTAAAACCTTGTCATAAAGACAGTCATTCTGACTGAATCAATCCACTCCAAAAATCCTGGAAACAAGACACCCCTCAGAACTCAGACACAGGATCAATTTTCTGTGATTTAAGTATTCACTACTCATCAAATACATACTACACTATACACATCTACACTACAATTATCAAATGCACACTCTTAGCCAATAACAAATGTGAGACAAATCACTCAGAGTAAACCTTGGTGAAACAGAATTAAGTTAATGCTTTTGAGTCCATATTTAGAACAGGCTAAAAGAACGCATGTAGTTTTACTATTATTCAGTTGTCACGTGGTAACTCATTAAGCCACAGTAACTCAATTGTGTATCAGATCTTTAATGTCTCACCTAATTATGTAAACATGTTTTAATACATAATTATCACTTCTTGCATGTTGTAACTGCACACTTAACTTTTAAATTAACAGTCCTTTAATCCTTCTAAATATCTAAGTGACAGAAAATTATAGCATATTTATGTGAGGCTAGACTGTATCTTAATTTTTCTCATATTTTTCCTGTCTAAATAAAAATAATTTAAATAAGAATTCTACTCCTAAGTAAAGAAGTCCTGTCCCTAAATACCCTTGTGGTTCTGTACCCAAATTACTTTCTTCATTCAGCAGTACTGCACAGCCTTCCCAAAGATGGATGCAAGCACAGTGGCTGTTTGTTTCAAGGTTGCTATTAACAAGGAACAGGATCAATGCTGTAGGTCAACACAGGAACTCGTGGAGGAATGCAGCACCTGGATGGAGGGTGCAGTTGGTAATATTGATGCTTACCAGGCTATTCCTTCTCTATGGCCTGCAGTGTGTATCTATAATTTCCTAAGACAGATCTGCCATTACGCACATCACCCAACGAGTGCAAATGCAAAGATTTATCAGCACATTAACAAATGACTTTGTGAAGAACAAACAAACATTTCCCTCAGTGAAATTAACATTAAATGTCAGTGGCACAGCTGCCAATTGTTCATCTGCACTCAAATTTGTTTTGTTTGTACTGAGATCAAGGATCAGATACTTTTTCAACAATTCTACATCTCCTGAGGGTCAAACTGGGGAAAGGGGACCCAAGCATGGATTGGTGAGTAAGCAGAAAAAAAGAACAGAAAATCAAAAGAAGAAAATAAATGAAAGACAACTGGCATTAGCAAAAATCTATTTGTTCTGCAGAAGATTTTAAGGTATCAGCACCACTTGTCTGATTATCAATGTCAAATAAGCGCCAATGAGATTCAACATTGCCACTGGTGTGCATACCAAGGAAATACTCTGTTATGCGTGATCTCCAAAAATTCTTTCAAACACTGTAGAAAACTACGGTTACTCACAAAGACTGACACAGTGGCACGGCATTTGATCTGACTTCAGAGTCTAACCACTTTAGGAACATGAACACTTTCTTTAGCAGCTCTCCTGGAAGCTTATTCTTACACACACAAACAGGAAAAAGTTGAAGTTTTCATCCTTCACAAGCTTATACTGTAACTAGGAAAGAAGAATATCAGATGTTCTTATCAGTCTATATACAAAACATTCACAACCGTACAGATCCTACATACAGGGACTGTGTGTCCCTCCAGTTTCTCTGTGTCAAAGTGTGTTAGTAGCTTCTTCTGCTGGAAAACTTGTTTTCTTAAACTGCTGTAAAGTGAAATGGCTGTTTCAAATGCAGCAATGCACCATGTGTGCAATTTAACTTAAAAAATCCCAGCTCTCTTCATGGGCATCTATAAATCTTTGCCCTTTGGACCAGAACTATCACGCATCCCAGCTTGCTAAGCCCTCCTAACTTAATGACACACATTTATCTGGAAATACTGTAGCAGAACAGCTTCAAAAGCATTACTTTGGCATTATTACACTGTGAGAAATGATGGTGGTTTGGGGTCTTCTAGCCTAATTAGATTCCATTTTGTTCAGTCATCCTCAAATGAAACTTCTGTTTTCAAAGGATTTTGTGAACAGTTTGCTAATGAAAGAGAATTTATAGTATTTATGGGGCAACAGTATAAATGGAATTTAATAGCCAAGTGCCGGCAGGGAACCGTCTAATCTTTATTGAATGCTGATTAGCAACCAAGGATTTCTGGTGAGATAATGAGGCCTGGATTGGCTTCTATCCAGTTTTTGACATTGACACCAATGTACATTTACTAATTGCTAGAGGAATACATATAATAACTGAACTTCAACTAATAGTAGAGATTTAACCAAGTCACTGAAGTTTATATCTTTGAAATTTGCTAAAATAGAATCATAGAATGGTTAGAGTTGGAAGGGACCTTCAAAGGTCATCTAGTCCAACCCCCCTGCAAGGAGCAGGGACATCCCCCACTAGATCAGGTTGCTCAGAGCCTCATCCAGCCTGGCCTTGAATGTTTCCAGGGATGGGGCATCCACCACCTCTCTGGGCAACCTGTTCCAGTGATCTACAACTCTCATCGTGAAATTTTTTTTCCTAATATCCAATCTAAATCTACCCCCCTCTATTTTAAAACCATTACCCCTAGTCCTGTCACAACAAGCCCTACTGAACAGCCTCTCCCAGTCTTTCTTGTAGGCCCCCTTGAGGTACTGGAAATATCAGAAGTCAGATAATTACCACAAGCACTTAATGTACACCTTAGTTTATCCCATGCAAATAAATTAAGTGATGAATTTCCAGAACTGGGTGACTCCTCAAGAAACTTCGCACTGCAATGAGAATGTATTACAATAACTTCCATAACCCAGACCTAAGATCTAAAAATGGTCCCCATGCCAAACTGAATAAACCTTGTACATCTAGAGCGATCTCTTGTCCTCGTAACAGGATCTGCCTGTGAACTTAATTATTAGGTCCTGAAGCTTCAAGTGACCAAACCAAAAATCACTGAATCCTGAGAACTTTAACATCTAGGTCAATTTTTTCTGTCTTCACTAAGGCGGCCACAACACTGAAACCTGAGAGCTTGCACAGCCAAGCACAGAATTTTATGCATTTCTAAAACCAAGACCTCAAATGTTTTAAACTTTTGTATTTGAATGGAATTTCATCTGTGTCCAATCTCCAAAACATAATTTCCCTAAGTACTAATTCACATTTATAAATTCCTGACTACTTATGTAGTACTTATGTAATTGCAAAAAAAATTTCTCTACAAATCTCAAGGTCTGTAAAAACTGGAGTGACCCTGAGTAAAATGCAAAAAAAAAAAAAAAAAAAAAAAAAAAAAAAAAAAATCCCACAACAAACAAAACACACCCCAAAATACTGCTTTCCTTCTCCTGGTGCATGAGAAACAAAATGATTCCACAAGCATCACACTCACGATGAGCGCAGCACAGCTGAGTCCTGGTTCCCCTCTGCCTCCCTTCAGAACCTCCTGCAACTCCAAAAGTATCCACAAACCTGAATTCACAACATCTACCGTACATGTTCTTGCCAGCGCATTGGGATCCCTCAGCACTCACATACCTGAATGATAAAACCCAACAGCGTAGTGAAAAAAGTTTCTCATCCTTTTCCCATTGTGACATAAACATTAAATATCCTCTTAAGTGAGCAAGAGGGATACTCTCACTAATTAGAATCTGTTAAACAAGTAAGAATAGAACCAATAATCAGTGGACAGGCGTGACTGACAAAAGAAAAAGACCACAGTCAAAGAGTTCTGTACAGTACTGTGTAACAGATTGAGGGGAGTTTCAAAACAGTTGACTAAATGACACCTGAAATTAAAAAATGAAAAAATATATGTTCCATCCAGCTAAAAAATCCACTTCCAAACTACATATAATTGCTATTTTGCCTTGGAAAGGGGAAGATTCAGAGATAATCAACTTACATAACACTTCAAAACTATTGTATCAATGTCATAAACATACAGACCTTTAATGGGTGGCTGCTGACTGTAATTACATCTCAGTGAGTGAAACAATTACTTCAGATTCAACAGTACAGATCTTCAAAGCTGAAATGATGCATCCAAGAAATATCTTGGCATTACTCTCTTCTAGATAAGAAATTCAGTTTATTTTGACCCAATTTAAGATTGCCAAAAACCTGAGTCTGTACAAAATGACAATCCTGAGCAGGGAGACAGAGAAAACGCACAAGATAGAAGAGTACAGTGATGTTACCATGAGACTACTGATGGCATGAACTGACAGCACCTGAATTACTCTAAGAATTGCTCACATATAAGTTTTCAATTTCTTAGTTGCAAAGTACTTGGTAGAATAAACTGCACTAAATTCACTGTGGAATGGTGATAGAAAAGCACACACATACGGAAAACTACTGCAGGCTTGCTAATGCCCCACAGGTTTTTCTTATTTGTCTTCTCTTTTGCTTATCTCCACTAATCCAGAAATAGAATCATAGAATCATAGAATCATAGAATGGTTAGGGTTGGAAGGGACCTTCAAAGGTGAGAAACCAACTGATTAACCTTATGCAGAAGATGGGTAAATAATTTCATGCTTACTAGCATACAAGTGAGCATCACAGTTTTCTGGAAAATTTTCTCTGAAATCCTTTTGGAGCTTCAAAAGCTCTGCAAAATCTTTATTGATGCCATGATCTTCTATAGGTGTCTCCTAGAAAGAATATTTCAAGTTCTGTCTCCTTGAAGTACTTAAGAAAAAAATTTTTTAAAAAGGCTATCAGAATTAGTATTCACCTGTATCCAAAAAAAAAAAAAGAAATGGAACTTTATTGCAGTTATGACCTCCTGCATCACTCAAGAAAGAAACTTTGCTTATGTATCTACGTATTGTAGCCTAAAGCTAACCTAATTTTTCTAATTAATTTATTTCCCATAAGGACTACGGTGACTAGCAGGTAGTTCTTCACCTCCTTCCAGCTGCAAGACAGTGCATACCAGGAGATCTCTGTGAGCTCTGCTGCTATTCTGGACACAACAGAAGGACTGAACGCCAGGTAGATCTGTGCTCTCCTAATTGCAATGCACAGAGCTTTTCTTGTTGTTATGTTCTCAGGAGAAAGGCATATTTGTCAGTGCACGTATCCTGTTGCCTCTAGGGTTTCTCTTAATTGGAGCTTTTTAAAAGTACAGTAGTTATGATCACTGCATGTAAGGACTGCAGGGCATGAAAACCTTCAAGAAAGGAAGATTTATATAAAAGATTTTTATCCTTTGTATTTTCAGTAGCCCTGTCTCTCATCAAGGGAAAAAAAAAACCAACAAAACAAAAAAAAAACCAAATTAAAAAAACCCAAAAAACCACAAAACACCCACACAATACAACAATGAACAGAGTTTCGTACAAACACAGGGACTATGTTTTGCACCAGGCAGAGGAATCAGTGCAACACAGCGCTTCCCAGTTCCGCTGCAGAGTGCTGCTGTGGGAGTTTTGAAGTTGGACAGAATGAATGAACTATTATGACCAGAGATAATTATTGCCTTGGATCAGATTTGCACTGCTCTCTCACATGCAGATCTCCTGAAATATTTCTTATGATTGGAGGGTTCCAACAAAATCCACACCAGTTTTTTCCTCTTTATAATTGAGAATTAGATTTCAAATAGGCATGAATATTCATCAGCAACACATGACATCTAGAAACGCTTTCATTTTATCAAATAGCATAGGGATATAACTGGAGACAATAGGTGGCAAAAAGTTCATAGCAATGAGTAGCTTCATGGGGTTTTTGGGTTTTTTGAAATTTTATGACCAGTGAGAAACACCTCTGGAGTAGGATATGCATATAAGACACTGTTTCATGGACTTTTGTCTTTTTACAAAAGGAAAAGGCCAGAATGTGTCTTGAGTGTGTGAAGAACTCGGGTGTCCCCGTTATTCAATACCGTTCCTATTTATACCCTGCTGGATATTTGCTTAACAAGTCAGAGCTGGCAGGTTGAAAAGCTACTATAATGTCACTAGTGCATGTTCAGAAAGTAATGCCAGAGACGTAAAATAAGACTATCAAAGTATTAATTTAAAAGACTTCCAGAATAAAATACATTTATTTCTGTGTAACGACGTTTAAAGGCTGTATTATGAATCTGTAGTGGATCCAAGGGCACAGGAAAAAATACACACCCTTTACACTTCTAAAAAGGCTTTTCTAATTTAGATCCAGGTTTTCAATCAGAAATAAGACTTCTCATCCCTTCAGTCTGTCCCATTCCATCTGTATCTCAGATTTCATTTAAGACCTTTTTAAAACGGAACCTTTCGCTACAGTTCTGATTTAGACCAGTTTTCCCATAGAACCTTTGCAAACCACTTCCTCTTATGCCTAGTGCTGAGATCTAAGGGGCTTTGTTTCCCCTACAAAGTCAAATTACAGGCATCTGAAACAAATGGAGAGACTATAGAAGAGCACTTTTTTTTGGATATATGCTTAAGCTACCAAGGAGATCTAGGCAAAAGCCATTATGATTACCCAAGATCAAAACTCAAATGTCAAGATAAGCTTCTTAAAATACAAGTGCTTACTAGACAGCTCCATTTCTGGCTTCTCATCCTTCCAAACTTTCTCTGCCTTTAAAAATGATTTTGATGTTTTTTTAAAACGTAGAGTTATATTCGTTTACTGTAACTGAACACAGAAATAGAATATCGATTTGCACAGACTAATTGGACACTGCCCATCCATTTACATGAATAAATGTCTAACAGGTACATAAAATCACAGCAACTACACTGCAGCCAGGCTTCTGAAGTGATGGAAACCAAGGCTTTGGACTGTAAATTTAAGTTGCCCCAAAATCTTTTTATGCCTTGCTTTATTACTATTGACAAACCGTCTTTGCTTTGTTTATAACGTTCACCGAGTAATGCAAAGGCCTGACACATACTATGCTTGAGATAAGTAAATTACATGATAAATGGGGTTCCTTTTTCTTACTTTGTTAACTCAAAGACTAGTAATGTATTGCTATTTCAAATAAGCTGCTGTGTTCTCTGAGTCTTTGGCTGTATATCCTTTGTACAGAGGTTATTTGTTATTTCTATTGCACCACTGCTGTACATAGCATCTTACAATTACTGATTATATGACAGGAGAAAGATTTCAGTCAATCACGGCCAAGAAGAAAAATGTTATTTTCCCATCTCTGCCGATTGCTTTATTAGCAGCGGGCTAAATCCATTCCTAGGTAACAGCATTGATTCCGATGGCACTACAACAGCAATGAATTATGTGCTCGCATCCCATTTATTTATCACCCTTTTCACAGTTACCACCACAGCTTATCTCTTCTGTGCCGTGAAGATGGACAGGCCAATTTTGAGGGTGCCTTATTTGAGGAATGGAAGACCTCTGTTCATTTCACTTTGTACTTAATTACCTCAGCATCAGTATCAACGGGCTAAAAAGCACTCCTTCCACTCTGCACCCACTGCATATATTTTTGTTATTTCCTTTAGATGAAACAGCCTCCAAAGGATGTCGTTACTCTCAGAGCACTCAAAAGTCTGCTATCAAGGTGTTCTCCTGCCATATGGGAGATCTGGAACCAAGGTCCTGCCACAAATCAGGTTGAGTCTCTCACATCACAGGAGAGCGGATGCTTTACAGTAGGCTCTTGGGTTTGGCGAGGGACAAACATACATCAGCCTGACCAAACTTCATACTCAGCTGCTTTCTCCTCAAAGCTCCAAGACAAAGCCCTGGAATAGCTATCAGATCGACTAACAAATGGAAAAGAAACACTGGTCTGAAAATCACAAGGGATTGTTTGTGAGTTACCTCTTTAGGAAGGTTGGCAGGTTCAGCAGTTACAAGATACATGTTTCCTTACTTACATCTAAGCTCCAAGAAGTTTTTGCTACAGAGAAGTGTATATTTTGGGATCCCAGCAGTGCTTCAGCATTCTCACCAGACCTGAAAGTTACAGCTAGACGCTTTCACAGAAATCCAGAGGCTTCACTGAAGCATAAGAGCAACAGTATTTGTAGATAATGGCTTCATTTTAACAACTTACTGCAAAGGCTCTTAATTTCCTATGCTCAAATAACAAGCAATCTCCAGAAATTATTAAACAACAAATATCTAGGAGACAAGATCTGCTGCTCCTTTGGTCTAGTCATAAGAGCAAAGGGCTTCTCCTTTTATTAAGTCTAATAGCTGTTAATTTATAGTGATTTTAGGTTAACTGCTACATATATTAGGAATTTCTTACCTACTAAATTTGTTGATGAACTGCTTATGGCAAGCTTAGAAGTCTGGACCTGGGTCAGTGAGAGCAAAAGTTGCTGCTTTTAATAGCAGCTTTTAGAATATAGAGCATTAAATCTAGTTCTGCTAGGATTTTCCTTCTAAAGGTATATTGTCCATCCAGCTCTTCCAGCGAGAGATATCCAACATCTTTTCTTGAATACCGCAGTACATCAGTATCTTTCTTACTTTATTTGATTAATGTAAATGATTTGCCTGCAGCAATCAGACTGTTTGCCAGGATAGTCATTATACAGTGACAGAGATTAGTGAGGTACTTAATCAAAACCAGCAGTGATTGATACTCTGTCAGTTTTGGTCTTTAATCAGTGAAGCTTTCATCCTATCATCAGCCATTAAAGAGTCTCATTTATGTGATTACTTTTGGAGTATTAGACTTAAAAAAAGAAATACATAAAGGTAAGCTACAGCCTTCCTGTGACATCACCCAGATATAACTGCTTTTTCAACCTTCTGTAGTGGGGAAAATATAACCCGTATCAACAACTATTTACACAGGATGGTTTGCTCAGATTGTTGTGAGGAGGATAGGGAATTTTTCAGTTCAGCTACAGAGCACTAGCATAATTCAGCCTCCAGTCAACAATGACCAAAACTAATTTCCATTTTATAGCTCTTTGGAGGCCTACTGTAAATGAGTTGGTGATCTCAGTCCAGTTCCTAGAAAGTAACAAAGCTGCCAATAAATTTGTCACTTTTCATTTCATCTCATAATGGCTAACCTAGATTGTAGGATGGAGAAACCAATTGAAATAACTGAATTTTTTTCAGAAGGTATATATAACTTAATATGTGACACAGCATGAGCGAGCCAGCTCCTGGACATAACTTCCTCTGAAATTTCTCTGCACATTAAGAACAAGTCTAATCACTACAAAACGGAAGATGTGTTTCACACTGTGTACCATGAAATCCCAAGGAATTCTTCAAGAGCTTTAAGAATCTCCCAGCTCTGATGAATTACAGTATAAACAAAGCCTAAATGGGACTGTCAGGTAGTGCAGAGTTATTAAGGAGAAAGAACTTAATGCTCAGTTTTGATGTACAGAGAGATGCAAAACAGCTGGTGATAATTGTGCAGTTGAGGTAGATCCGCTACCAGGTAAAAAGGTAAATAAAATGAAAATATCAAAGCTGTGACATTCCACTTCCTCCTAATAGTCACATTGGAATGGAATGGAAAGACAAAACTCATGAATTAAATAGCTGCAAGTGTAAAAGGTACTAAAAAGACAGGATATAGATTGACCATACTCAATAACAGAACTAAGAAAAATATTATTTCACATTCTCAGATGGATGGTTCTGAGCCTTTAGCCAGAATAATTGATTCCTAGAAAATATATCCTCTTATGCATGCGATTGTTGTAATTGCGTAACAATAAATGAATTTACATATGTGGAAAAATCTGACAATTCTGGAAAGCCTGGACATTCATATTAATTATCAATCAGATCTCACTACATTAGGAGTATTGGAAGAACTCCTCAAAGCAGCTGCTTCAGCTATATGCCCAGGTCCAGCAAGAATTTGGCTGGGAGAATAGAGTCTATTAAATACCTATCATCCTCTTACTCTTGGCTCTGTGTTAATGTACAAGAGATGCATGGGTAAGAAAGCTTAGTGCTTGAAAAAGGGGAAAAGAATATATGTGTGGCAGATAAATCTGGTGGTTTGTAGATGATCATGTTGAATATTGATATCGTACAAATTATGGAATTTATTCACACCAGTCATATTTCCACTGCTGGGACAGAAAAGGTGCTTATGTTTAGAAAGGAAAGCATGATTTTACAATCATCACAATCCTTCAAAACAATTAATATAAATTGTGTTGAAAAAAGCCCGCAGTTTTTATTTTACTTTTCAGTTCAAAAGGAGCATACTGACTACACACATTCTTGACATTTGGAATTAAAGCCAGGCATGGTGACAACAGCAACTGTGGCAAACGGCAATGGGACAGTAAATCCACACAATACCTTTGTGTTGAATTTTAACAGAGCTAATAAGAATTAGTAGTGACTGAATATTATTTTGTCCTAAACTTATGAAACGAAATTGACAGAACTCAAGGCTACTTCCCAAACATGAGATCTCTGTTTCACTGAATGCCAGCGCAAACCAGCAGCCACTCCAACAAAGCCAGCAGCACAGTTGTGCTGTAACAAAACTGGAAATCAGAATGCTTCAGGACTTGATTGTGAGCAGTAAAACGCTGAAGCCAATAGTTAGATCGTTTCATACAAACTATGGACCTATCCCAAATTTTATTCACTCAAATAAAGACAAACTCCCTACTCTGTACTGGTAAGTGGCAGAAGACTACAAAGCCTGTTTTGCTGCCTTCCCCACGTACACTGGGGGACTTGACACAGCTTTGTAGGCTGTATGTAAGGAGTTGACAGTTGCCAGACATCTCTTCCAGGTAAACCTTTTACTTCCTGCATTGTCAGACCAGCCCAAGCGCAGTATCCTGTAAAGAACTGTACCTCCTTCCACAGACTCATTTGCTAACCTGCTATCGGTCTGCGCTATTACTCATCAATGCCTCATTTTCTTGCCAAGGCTCAAATGAGACACAAAGTGACAGAGACTCAATATGAAACGCACCAAATTATTATGCATATAGGAAACTAAGAAGCAGAGGGATACACCTTTCTCTCATGTAAAGAAATCCTTTGTATAATTTCAGTCTTTGGATTTCTTTCTCAGCTTCCTTAACAAGACCTACCAGTTGTACAGAACTTTTCATCAGTTGATCTCAAATTGCTTTACAATGAAGGTCAGTGTCATTCAGCAGTGGTCAAAGCTAGGTCTCAGGGGAACGTGCCAATTTCAACAGGCTTCTGGTTCAGAATCATTTGACATTGGAACACTGCATTTGATGTTCTAATTTCAAAGAAACTTTCCTTGCTGTTCCCCCAACACGCTCCCATTAGAAACTTTCTATATTTTCCTCCTTCTCCTTGAGATAAGAGGAGTTAGTACCCTCTTGTTAATTGCCCTGGGTAAATGAACTCCACAAGGTGATTTACCTTGAAGAGGTTTCACTAAATTTTAATGGTTAATCATTCTCTGCAGCGTGTCAAGTTACCCACCTTCCTCATGCTATTCCGAGTACAGTCTGAGGTATGCAAAAAACTAATGCTTATGTCAACAAAACTGAATTTTCAAATTCTGAGATCATAGAAACTCTTCCTCCTCATTTCCTCACACTTTATTTACATTACAAAAGCATCCCAAAGAACATAATGTAACAGCCCTTAGCATCTTTTTACTTAATTGCAAGATGATTTAGCTAAGGAATTTTCTACTTTATTTAAACTATAGTATAATTTATCACCATTATTTCTTATACTATTCTTAAAGGATTGTTTATCATCTTGTTGCTACATACGGATATAAAGAACAAAACAATTATACAGAGACATATTCTCCAGTATTCCAATATACGACACTCAATACCTGAAGAAAACTAAAATTTGAACAATCTGCTTGACCCAGTAAAAGAACACTTACTTCTCATCAGGAGACTTTGTAGTGTGCACAGTTAAAAATAGGGTTAGCAAATTTTCCCCTCAGCTATCCAAATGTATTGGCATTTGTTGTTATTGGCACAGAAATTAGGGTTACTTTCTTTATGACTCTCATTTACATTCAGGTAGTTTCAACAGAATGATTCTGAAAGAGTAAAAAGATTCGGAACATTCAAACAACTGGTTACCAGCTTACAGACTGGACGAATCATCTGCACTGGGACCTGCTCTCAGCTCAGCTGCTACAGCTTTATAAATGGTGGCACTGGCCGTAACAAAAGAAAACTTCAGCAAACAAGTAACTGTGTGCTTAAATTCATTTTTACTGAAAAACCAGACAACTAGCACTGAATCCTTAAAGTTTGCTTTAAAACTGGTGGTGAAACTTCCACTGATTTCCAAAATTAGGTTAGTCTGGGCTGGCTTTGAAAATCCTACTCTTATACATACACTTCAATACAGTTTTATTACACAAAGTCAAGCGTCTGCTGAATTATCTTGCTAAATTAACAGGACTATATGACAGGACTGCATACAACAAGGCACTGAATGCTGTGGGTCCCTGACAGCCTTACACTTATACTAATTGAGGACAACAATAGCATCGCAGTGAAATAAATCTGATCAGCTTGCTTGCAATTTGAGATATGCCTCCAGCATCTCTTGCTATAGATAAAGTGTTCTTAATTTTGAAAAGGGGGAGCAAAACCCAGAGTTTCTGATGTCACAAACTGACATCAACATTTCATTTCACAATTGTTTTCTTGCAAATGCCACCACGTGTCCACAGACAACATGTTAAAGATCCGTGCAAATAGCCACAATGTATGTCTGCTTCAGTGCTATTTCCCTCTTCAGCCAAGGGCGACGCGAGTAACTGCACTACCAACCCTAAAGACATGTTTACAAATTTCAGACAAGACTACCAGCAGACAGAGAAACTCAGTGACTCGAGCACTTGATGCACAAATGAGATAGAGTTAATGAGATCCAGTACTTTCTGCTAAAACAGCAGGAGAAACTTGACTGAGTTTCACTGAGTTTATGGAATTTTACTGAATGAAGTTACGTTTGCACTAAATATGGAATTTAAAGATATTTGCTCAAAAACTAGAATAAGACGGAGATTTTTCTTTTTTAAAGAGCAATTATGTCTCAGATTTGTTTCATAACTTGCAATTTGAAAGGCATTTCACAAAAGAAATAAAGGAATATTAATCCATGCTTTCTGAGGTTTATTCTTCACTACATTCTGTTGAATTTTTAGCCAACAGCTAAATAAAATGTACAGGTTTTATTCAATATGCAGTTCTGCAAAAGAAATTAAATCATTATCTCCTCCCCATCTCTTGATTCAGAAGGTATCTTTCAGTCTTTATACCTTATATTTAAGGACTAGTCTCAGCCTTTTTTACTAGATATGAAATCTGTAGATATCAAAGGCAGAGTAAATTTTCTGGAATTTCTGAGAAGAGGATAGATTTTAACCAAATGGCACATCCCTCAGGATATCATCACAAGTGTTCTTTTAAGTGGAAGAAATAAAATCTAACATCTGCTAACCTCCTTGTGACTGGTTTTCTAGCTTTCATGGCTCTGGAAGAAAAGAAATGAAAAAAATTTGAAATTACCACACACAACCACCAAGTTCAAATGCCAGAAATTCACAGCTGTCATGGACAATGCAGTATTAAGTTCTGCTCTCCTAAAAGGGGCTACTGTGCTTAACACCCTAATAGGCTCCTAATAAAAGAAATGGGAAAAACTTTGTCATGATTCCATATGAATGTGCAGTTTGTTAGTAATCCAGTAAGTTATTTTTTTCCATTCACAAATCATAGAATGGTTTGGGAGGGAAAGGACCTTTAAAGCCCATCCAGTCCAACCCCCCTGCAAGGAGCAGGGACATCTCCAACCAGATCAGGTTGCTCAGAGCCCCGCCCAACCTGGCCTTGAACGTTTCCAGGGAATGTTTCCAAATACATGATGGATTTTGATTTGAGGTTGTTCAATCCGAAAAATAGCAATACAAGTATTCCAGAAATATCTCCTGAATCTCAAAGAGATTTTCAGTGCTAACAAAGGATTTTCACTGTGGCCTAAGACAAAAAAAAAACAAAACAAAAACCACAAACTGCAATCTCTGGCCAGCACAAAATATTGCTGTATGTTATACCACTATAAAGTATTAACTTCACTGGTGAAATAATATAAGTTGCTGCACAGCTGGAACTTCAGTTTTATTGATTGTTTCTCTAGATGTGTTTTAAATGCAAAGGAGATTTTATTTCAGTCTAAAACTTATTGTGGAAAACATCTCAAGATAACATACTGGGAACTTCAAAATATGTGCATATAAGATTATAGTTCATAGTTATTGTCATACTTTTTTTTTTTATTTAATCTTTATAAATAGATACATGCTAGAATTCAAAATGTGGCCATTATACAAAGAAGTAGTTTCAGCTTGATTTCAAAGCAAGTGGGCTCAGGGCACAAGTATGCTAACACAAATACAGAGTCAGAGATGAAGGCTGTTCATTGTGGACACCAAGAGCAGGTTCCTACCAGGCCTTAGAGAGGTGGACTACCAGGCTTAAAGCACCTTTCTTAAAAAAAACTTACGCTAAAGTTATGCTTTAAAAAAAAACCCAAAAACCAAAAAAACAAAAAACAAACCCCCAAAAAAATCACTTTAGAGGGAAAAATCATGCAGCAGCATCAAATCAGTATAGCAGCTATTTAGAACAATATTTTCAAACATGTACAAAACTTAACATGATCATATTTGTACAGCTAGCTTCAAAACTAGCAGCCATATGTTTGACTGAGAGCACAGTGAGGCACACACCTCCTTAGAACCAAAGCAAAAGCTCTAAAAGCATTTGATACAATTTACGAAGGATCTTCCCACTGCAGGAAGTTAAGATGCCACCCCTGTATCTCTGGAGGATCCATCCGTAAGACCAAAATATGATTGAGCTGGGACACCTTGAAGGCAGAGTGCATATCACTGAAAGATTCTATGTACAGATATAAATCAGGAAAGTAATTTTTGTATGCTCCTACCACGTGGTAGTCCAAAACTGTGATGAAACAAAAGCCATTTTAGCCTCCCTAGGTCACTACTGGTGTGGTGTGCTGTAAATACATAACCATCTGACACATCTAGGCACACAGAAGGTAAGGAAAGCACAAAGCTCAAAATAAGGTTTCCCCATTCTACACAACTGTTAGTGAATTTAAAACTGGAACACACAATTTCGTATATAAAAAAAAAAATCTGCTTATTAATGCTGATCTCAACCAGAACTGCTATGCATCTCATGAATGGAAAAGCATGTTCTGCTAACAGCCTGCCTATAGCTTTTGCTAATTCTGAATACTTTCCTCATGGTAAGTCACTTGTGCTGTATTGTAGAAGAGTTAGGACATGATACCTCCTTTACTAAAGGCACTGAATGGTCAACAGGATCACAGGATAATTTATGTTGGAAAAGACTTCATTTAGTTCAGCCTCTTTCTCCTAGCTGAGCCAGCTATGAGGTCAGAACAGATTGCTCAGGGCTTTATCCCATCTTTGATGCCTGACTTTAATAAAGCAGGCTCAAAAATTAAAGATAAATAGGGAGACGGAAAGTGTTCTCAAAAGAAATCTTGAGTTTGCAGCAGTCTCAAAGCATAGGACTCAGGATTTCACTAGATTATGACTGGCAACGGCTTTGTGAGTGCAACATCTGTAGATGTGATTGGATCATGTTTGTTGAATAGGCTGAGTATTAAAGATAAGAGGTAAAGGAAAAGACTCATTTGTTGAGTGAGTTCTTAGGCTTAGCTATGAGGGCTGTGAAGCAACTAGATAAGATCTCTGTTCATTTAACAATCTGAGGAGGACACTCTAAGCTGTCACTATTATTCACTTGAACAGAGACTTAGCTGAGATTTTGAGAAGTGATTATAAGAGCAAGAAAGCCTGAAATATGTGACTGGATTGATTAAAGCAGAAGCCAGAATATGTAAATACAGTCACACTGAAAGAATTTTGATTGGCTAGTGATAATTGACTTCTACATCAAAAATTATGAGGAAGTTAGGCAAAATAAGTGATGACCTATGATCACAAGAGATGGACTATGTCATACCCAGTGATGGAAGCCAGACTTCTCTCTGGAATTCTCATTTTTATATCACAGCTGATGTCTAGAAATAAACGTGCTAGGGAGATGCAATCAAAGACCACTCTTGGAGATGAATAGCTCTGGGGTTAAAAAAATTAATATTGAGTTCATAAAGAAACCAGACAAAAGTTTGAAGGAAACAATGGCTAGATTGAGAGGCAGTAATAATGAACTATAATCAAAGAATAAGAGCACTACAGAATTTCAGGATACTGCTGATATTTAAGATCCTTAAAGACCAATACAACTGGCGTGAATAGTTTAAAATCTAAGGGATATGAAGAGTCCAAATGAACCATAACGTTTATTTCATACACACTGCAAAAGAAGAAAAATCTCCATGCTGAGATGATTAACTGAAAATCTCAAAGTTGAAGAACAAACTGCTATAAACAGGAACGTTCTGACTGTCTCGACACAACCAAAACCCCCAGGGTCAAATTTTTTATTTTTAGCAGCAGTTTATTATAAGAATAGATTGGATGTTAACATAAGTCTCCTTTATATTGCCAGCCCCCTGTAAATGAGAATCATATACTTAAAATCAAAGGAGCAAGGGACTAAGCAAAATAACTTCAGTCACATCTCAGTGAAACGTATCTGAGCACATTAACTGAAGACTCCATTTTGAAAATTAACACTCAGCTAGAGAAAAGCCAGGACTACAGGAAAAGAACTACAAGTTTCAGAAAGTAACTTTCCTACAAAAAGTCAATTTTAGAATTATGTGGAAATAATTAAATTCAACAAAGCAGAAAAAGTGGGGAAAAAAAATTGAGTGAGAGCCCTAGGCTTACATAATAAGCCCTAGGCTTGTATATTCTGCAACCAACAATAAATATACTAACATTAAAAAAGGGTCAACATTTATGAACAACCATTTGCAAAGACTAACCAAGCTTATAAAAGAGCCTTTGGGAAAGAATAATATATTCAACAGTGAGAAGCCTGAAAGGACAACAAAATGAAGGTGAAGACACACTCATGATAGGAAAGGCTAAGGTAGAAATTAAAGGATAATTATACACCTTTAGAAAACTACTAGGAAATTTTCCTGGCATATAAAGAATGCGATATCAGTAAAAGAGAAAACTGACTCTTAAGAGACAGTCTGAGTAATTTATTGAGAGCACAGGATTATTCTGCTGAAATAATTATTTAATCATTTTTACCTATGCTTGCAAAAAATGATTTGTTGAAATCTGAGAAATAGCTATCTCTCCCAAAGAAACAAAACTGAATTATAAAGGAGATTATCAAGAAAGACAGATCCCAATACTCACATTTGGCTGTAATGCATACAGTATAAAGCGTCATGTGTCAAGCAGAGATGTACTTTGTCCTTTGCTGCTGAGAACTGATTATAGCCCTCGCCATGTAAAATAGCATGGCATCTGGGCAACAAGATTTGTAACAGTCTCCAGAAGAAGTAAAGAAGTTATTATGACAAAAATGTGACAATGTGATACACTATTTGTATCTCTTCCCTCTTTCTACTTCCTTGGCAAATAAAATTAATGCAAATGATTCCCTATCATTCCTTCTCATCTCATTTGCTATTTCTGCATGCCAGTGGAATTCCCAACTGGCCGGAAGAAAGTCCTAGCAGCTTCATCAGATTCTATTCGCCAGTTTGTGCAATTATGAAAATCATGTGTCCAAGTCCTTACTCTAAAGGAAGTTGCAGAGGCAGGAGATACTGGTTTTCAAGTGTTCACATATTAATCTTCCTTTTTTTTTGAGGGAGAGAAAGCAGCAGTGTGGAGAAATAAAAACATCTTTGCTGATAGCATACTGGTTGTATACCCATGTCTAGAGCCATCCAGCCAAGACAACGCAAATTTTCAGGGCTAAACGGCATTCTCAGATGGAATGAAATAATCACATCCATACCACAAAATATCTTCCCATTTTGGTGTAAGTTTGTCATATAACCACGTAAGTTATACAGATAGAAATGCTGACATAACTTTCCATCCATTTTTACCTAAGCCTATTCAAGGCAGCACTTATTGACCTTGAAGAGTGTTAAAAGAATTAGTTTTTCTGCATTTCTAAGGCACTTTTTGAAGAGAGTTCTGTTGCTCTTAGCACATTTGAATCTTATGAAACAAAAACAAAAAAATCACTGCAGAGGAATTGTTTTGAACCTTTTAAATGTGAGTAGTGTTAAATCACAAATTGCCTTCTGTTAACTGCCTAAAATATGTATATTCAAGTAAGGTATATCCAATGCTGGGGCATCAGTTCTTCTACAGTTCTTACACCTGATCTACACTTTTTCTTATGTCACTGGTATACAAGCCATGTCCCCAAAATATTTAATTAAAACTACAGCCATTCTATCATATTGATCTCCTTTGTTCCAGTTTAAATGATTCCAGTCTTAGATAAGACACAAACCTGGAATAATAAACGATCATCGCTTTAGATCAGGCGCTGTGCAATGTATCTTAACCCCTTACAGAAATGAAGATCTGAACCACAGTCTAAGTCTGCCATGCCTTTGGGCTATAAGGAAGAAAACTGAAAAGGACAGGAGAGCAATATAAACAAATCTCAATTATTTAGCACTTACTGCAATGCTTTGCAGCTATAAATAGGAATAATACACGATATCTTTGGCAAGAAGTGTATTATCAGCCATCTCAGTAATACCCCAGAGGCAACACAATCTCTGGCCATCATTTATTAAAAATGAAGGTGGCTAAAGGGAAATTTCATCCACAACAAGGTTAGTGCAGTTTTTGCTCCTTCAGCAAAAGGAAGTTCCCTATTGATTTTTCAAGTGGCCTGATTACCTACAGATCACACAGGTCTACCCTGAGTCACAGTGATAAGGTCTGGGACAGACGTGGACCAGATTCTATTCCCACACCAAGCTCATTAACCATAAGGAGCATACTAAAGTCATTGACTTCAGCAGAACTACATCAGGGTAAATTCTAAGTGCAACAGCTCAAACAAGTCAGGCCACCAGATGGCAGATCATTAATATTTTAAGGCCTATTTTGAGGCCTAGTCATTACTTCACATTCCAAAGTTTTGTGAATATTAAAAGGTAGGGCTTCATCCAAATAAACAACACTGGCTTTATCAAAGAACAGACTGTTTTGGACAGAAAACTTTGAATTTCTGAAATAAATCTCAATGAAAAAATACTCCTGACTGCAATAATTTCTACGCAAAAATCTATGGCATACATACAGTTTTACAGCTACCCGTAACCGCTGTTTCTTAGCTGACATTCGGCCACGCTGCAACCACAGACAATTTGAGAAGAGACTGAGAAACAAGACCTAATTGAAAAGCTTTGTTAAGACTTCATAGTGAAGAATTAGGCTGAGAAATACACAGTGAAGCTATATACAATATTTGTTACAGAGTGGATGCAGTGGAGTTATGTCCTCCATGCTGTCATTAACAGACCCATAAGGAGTTATATTTAATGTGCTAAGGCTCTTACATTTCTTTACCCCCTTACTGCTTTACTATTATTGGGCAAGATACTTAGAATGTGTAAATTGGAATAGCTTCATTTAATTTAATGGGGCCACAGCAATAGATGAAAGCCAGGATTCTAGTTACTATTTGTTGAACAGATTACTATCTTTCTTTTCTATAACATAGTGTGAGAAAAACCTCAAATGTAAAATTCTTCCCCATGGCAGTAAGCAAACTAGAGTACCAGGCATCACTACTACAGAGTGACCCAATGGACTCTGGAGCTTCTAATCAAATCTCACCTCCCAACAGCAAGAAAGTTTCCATGACACTTGAAGGACCTGAAGTTTAATTTGTGTCAGCAGGAAATCTTACCTGGTCTACAGGTAAATTATGTTTTACCATTCTTGTTTCTCCAGTTCCAATAATCACGTTTGGATTTTTAACAGCTCAGAGAGGGATTTTGCGTGGCAAAAAATGAAAATGGTGTGGTAGCACTCGTATCTCACATTTTTTTCAATTCATAGGGGCAAGTCATGTCAGAATCTGGGATCTAAGGCTTTGTTTTCAGCCATTCTCTAAACCCTAAACTCTGACCATCAGTTTCAGTGAGTCACTACTCTTCAGGAACTGAGGCAGCAGCAGCATGCATACCCATAAGCAGTATGGTTACAGGGGCTTATCCTCAGAGCATCCTTTCCTTTGTTGTTAGAAGCACAGCTGTAAGTACTAAAATACTGTAAAGACTCCTACACTCTTTGCTTTTGAATTCAGTATGAGGCTGGAGTTTGTATTTCTAAGATCTAGACTTAACCTTTCTCCTTGGCACATGTTTCTTTGCTCTATGCTTCAGTTTCACCACCTGTAACAAAAGGATAATGCTTATCTACCTCACCCACAACTTTTAAAGTGTCAGCAATCAGCCAGAATTCCAAATTGAAAGATATTCACACAATTTGAAGACTGCAATGCAACTTAACAGTATATTCATCTGGGTTGCCTTGTATTGGTGGCTGCAGGCCTAAATCCGTTCATCTCAAAAATTAAGAACATCTCTTTTGAGCCCTACAGAAGAGAGACGGTCATGTCAGTGAAAACAAGGAAGAAAGATCAGAGACAAAACCATTACTGTTTCACAAGATCCTCTGAGTTTTAGTGTGAAGACTTCATTGCCTACTGAAGTAGGAGAGGATTAGCTTTAAACAAAATATATACCAAAGAAGTTGCTAGAATCAGTGCTGAAGAGTCAGATCCCTGTCTCAGTTGTAACTGAGCTGACACAGCTCTACTACAAAGTGCTTAAATAGAGGTTTTTTTCTTGGGAGATAATTGATTTTTTTTTCTTTCTACAGTTTCTTTCTTTCTCTTGAATTTCCATTTTATCAGAATGTCCAAAGAAGAAATGGATCATCTGAACCTGCTTTAAGAGAGCTGGGGGTGCCCTGTGTTTGTAACCACAATATACTGTGCTCACACACAACAATCTTATTTATTTAGGAATCAAAGTAGAAGGATTTTCATCAGCCTTCACCAGAGCTGATGTTCCAAGCTGCACTCTAGAAGTCAGATTTCATGAAAAGTACTTATAATGGTGCATAAGAACAGTGGTGATGGTTTTGCTGAAAAGCTCAAAATAAAAACACCATTGAGCAACCTTTCACCAACACAGAATTTACTTTTTCCTAGAAGGCTTTTAAAACTTCTCCTATATAACTGAATCATAGCCAATATTAGATAATGAATACACTGTAGACTTATTTTTTGTGAGTGCAAAACCTAGAGATTAGAGTCCAGGAAAAGCATGCAGTAAATGAATGAAAAAGGGTATTTTTTTTGTTAGATTTTTCTTTGTATTTTAATATAACTAAGTCACTAGGCTCAGTTGAATGTTAGAATATGTCTTTTAAGCACACACACTCTATGCAGCTCTGGAGACAAGGCTTTCGAGACGCTCTCCCACTTCATTTGAACACAAGGACTGAAACAGCATGAGTGGATTTACAAAATCCTGACATGCTAGGCAATGAAGTAATTCTTTTCCTTGCTCCTTGGGGAAATCTGGTGGGATTAAAAAGAAAATAATTGACCGCGTTCTTATTAGGCTGGCAAGCATGAATTTCTGGAATGGGATCAGACATTGGCTGTCAAGGCTTTAGTGAAGTTGTGTAATACTCCAAAACTATACAATCAGCTGCAGGAAGGAAAAAGCAATACAATACTGTTTTTCAAAACAACAAGCCCACAATTTTAAATGATGGTCTGACATAAATCCAACAAGGCTTCTGTTGGGTGTTACACAGGGGATGAAGTTGGTCCTGTTGCATTAACACTAAGTGAATTGCTCATTTTGAAACAACTATCATAATTTGGAGTGAAGAATACAAGGTCCATAGTTGGTTAATTCTAAAATACTTAATACTGTGCTATTCATGTTAAAATTAAAATCTTGATTTGGCCAGCATTTTCAGTTATGTCATTAATTATCACACATTTCAGAATGGAAAACAATATTCAAAAAAACAAAGTAGCCTCATACAAAACTAAACTGAAATTATTATTATTTCAGTCATATACAGATTTATTCTCATTCCTACATAGATATAAAGGAACAAACAGCTTCCATGCCCTCAACAGTGTTTTGAAATCCACAAAAACATACAAGCAGCTTGTTAGCATAGCAATGTAACACATTCATTATATGCCAGCTGAAGTATTGCAAAGTTTGCATCTGCTGTCATGAAGACAGATGGATATTAGATAGGATTCGTTCCAATTTTACACCATTCTAGCCTGTATTGTCCCTGTTTTCAAGCTAAGTAAAGAGCTATTTCCACAACCACTATGGAACAATTCATTTCTATCCTTTCAGAATCCACAACATCATTACCTCTGTGCCAAAACAACCTTCTGATGAAAGGCCCTTCTAAATGATAAATCATACCGTCAAGAAATGTAGTTTAGAAGACTACAATTCCAAAACTCTTCTCTCTTTTATTCCTAACCTGTACACGTCGATGAGCTGAGTTTCAACTTTAGTAACTACATTTTACTACTGCCTACGTATCTGTTATGCAAATACTTTCAATAACAGTGCACAGATACCTTGTACATTCAACTGCAATCAGGTACATTTGCATTCCTATATTTAGTTGCACCGACAGTCACGGGGAATGTACATACAACTTAAAATCATCCTTTCCTGTGTGTATCTGCCATTTTTCAAAAAACGCAGCCAAAATGTGTAATCCAGCATAACCTAAAAACTTAGCCAACCATACATATAGCCATACTTTAAAACTGCACAAACACTTCTGAATACCAATTACCACAATCAAACATTCGTGAAATGGCATGCTGCACATGCAACTGAAGCTAAAGGAGTGATGACTTATCCATCTGATTAGCTATTCTCTTTCAAGTTTCAGATTTCCTGAGTACACATGTACCCCAAGATGAATTATCAAAATCTAATTAAAAATTTATAATTCCCCCTCCCATTTAAATGGTGATAAAATAGAGGTTCATCAACATTTCCATTAGGAATTATATCTTTCAAATGTCTAAAAGTAATTAAACCCATTAAAAATGTTTTAGTTATTTATTTGCAGTTTTACTAGTCTCTAATAGAAGAACACCATTTAACATCCTAGGTGCCCTTGGCAGTCTTTTGAAGAAAGTAACAAAAGATAACAATACCTAGCTCTTCCACAGTGTTTTCACAAGTAGATCTTTAAGTGCTTTACAGAGTAACTATGTCTCTATAATCTTCAGCTGCAGCAACTGAAAATCACATCTATACACATGTACCCAAATTTTGCGTGTAACAGTGGTGCATTAGCCATATATCTTATGATCATCTTAGAAAAAAGGCAGCTAAAAAAAATACATCTACTCTACTTTATTACACTCCTTCGAACCTGTTTTCCTGAAAGACTGTTTCAGGACTGTCAAATGTAACACATGATGCAATCATACTCCTGGAGGCTTATGAAAGTCAGTTAACAGTCACATGTCCAACCCCAGCTTGTCATTCCTTGGTGCCAAATAAGAAAACAACATGAATCTCTCTTGCCTATAGTACTTAAATAATAATTATATCTCTTTAATGGATGATGCACTGTTGCAAAATTTCCAGACCTTTATAGTTCATAACTCTAATTTCTCTACTCAGAGACCCTGTGGGTGAGATTTATGCATTAAACAAGAACTGCGATCACAACATAGTAACATTTTTTGAAACATGACCAAATTAGCCTCATGGAAGAGGAAACAAATGCTTCAAAGAGGACAAGATGTTCAGTAGCTGCCAAGTAGTATTTCAGTTTTAAAGAGAAATAGCAAATGCACTTTGGGTCCTAGACTATTTTTACTTATCTGTATGTTTGCCTTTGTCTCATTTAAATGTATATACAGTTTGAAATACATCTCCATCTGCTGAGAACTACGGGATGTTGAAAACAGTGCTGTCATGATGGTTGAATGATCTAATTCAGATCTCAGCTAAAGACCATCATAATTACTCAGGGAACTCTAACTCCAAGTCTATTCAACCACATGTCAGGCTTTGGTTCACCTCTTCTCATTTAGGAGAAGATCTGTTAATCATGACATTTCCCTCACCTCAGATCAGGCTGAGGGTCACCATTTATCAGCCTTGTAAAATCAGTTAGTCTGATATGCAACTGTACTTTCCTCCACAAGAACAATTTTGATAATAAAAGAGCCCTTCCTTCAAGCAACAAATTATTAATTAGCAGAAAGCAAATGTGTCTTACAAACAGTGAAAAATGCTAGACACACCTAGCTTTCCTCTCATGCTTACCAGTACCAACATACTGGGATAATAAATTCCTACAGAAACTTCCACAGATGATCCTTGATGAAGTGTACCCTGTGAGCAACACCCATGACACCTCCTGATGTCTGACAATTGTTTTTCTTCCTAAGACCACCAATTATTTTACATCCTTAGATTCATTTGCCTCCTGGCCAAAAGCCTCAAAAGACACACACATACATGACTGCCTTATCCAGCAAGCCAGTTTCACCTCTAAGATGTTTTTCTTCATGAATCCAATGTAAGGTTTAGAGCAGCAATATTCCATCCATGAATTTCCATCACAAATTCTGGTTCATCATTTCCATTAGACAGCTGTTCTGTTAAAGCGGATATACACCTTGGCTGTTTGACCACCTGGTCAACCAGGGTGAACGTACGTCCTGGTCAGTCAGACAGTTCTGGCATTGCCAGTCAGTCCTCAAGCGAAATAAATAACGCAGGCTGCTGCTTAACTGTTGATATGCCAAAGGAATTGTCCTGGAAATCACATGCCATGCATGTCTGTCACAGAGTCTCTCTCAATAACAAGGTGCTATATCAATATTTCTAGATTTTTACACAGCCTCATCTGTAGCATTCATAACATTATTACATTTCATCTCCCTTTCCATCACAATCATATGTGACACACTGTTTTATTTTAAAATACACACCCTAACTTTGCTTGAGAATTACAAATGGGATCTTTGCAAAGCTACAGAACATATGTTTGCTTCTACTAATGGATATAAACTGCTTTACTTTTTAGAGAGCTCTGTTCAAAATAATCCCAAAGTAATTTGGTTTAAACCAGAAAATACAGTGTTTCAAGGTGGAATGGATGACACCAGTGTGCTGACTGATTGGCCCATTACAAAGGAGGGATCCAGATTAACTTGTGACTAGTGATGGCAGTTGTTGCTTCATCAAGATGTGACTTTACAAGCATAACACTTAGTTTCCCTGCCTGCACAAATGGTAATAATATATGCTTACCTATTCTGAAGGTTTGTGATCAGATTCTAGCACTTTGGTATAGGTGATGAAAATTATGAGCCCACATTCAGTTAAAAAAGCTATATGTATCAACATAAGAAAAAGATCATGCTATGAAAAAATTTTAACACTTACAAAAATATGGATGCAAATTGACTTGCAGAAACATATTGCTAATATAAATAAAATATGCTTTACAGAAAGTTAAGTAAAACTGCATAGTATAGTTGGAAAGCATGATTCCTTATAAAAAAAAGCCACCAATGCAGTAATACTGAAGGAGCATCAAGAAGTGGTGAACAAAATCTTGGCAAATTATTAAAATCTCCGCTTGGAACAGACTACATGTTCTCTTATGCAATGAGTCTTGTAAACCAAGTGCTTACCAAATGAATCCTCCATCCCATATCTGCAGCTTCATCTTGCCATACTGTTGCTATGCAGAACAAAAACTTCAGGAAAATGTAAGGATATATAAGTCACCGAAGATTTCCAACCAAGCCCCAGAAAAAGAAATCAAAAGTATTCCTCCTTAACAAACATGTTTTTAAAAATGAGATAATCTTTCCAGCGGTTAAACCTACTCTACCTATAGGGACATGGGACCCTGCCTTACCTCAGGGGAGCCAACCAAATCTCGACTAGAGACCATTGCTCTATGTGATTGCAGCCACCAAGGCTGAGAGAGAGCCTGTCCTGCAGCAGAAGCTACAGGGAACTTTAAAGAGGGATTAATACCAATGAGCTTTTCAGCTTGGGTTCCACAAGAAATGGTTACAGCAGGAGCATTAACACAACACAGGAAAGAGAAACAAACGTGTTACGTGATTGTAGGTTTGATACTACTAAAAGACCATGATATACAGAACATAGATTTCAAAAAGGAAAAAAGGTGTAAAACCATCCCTGAACAGTGCCACAGATACCTGGAGTGGGGCTGAAAGTGCTAGAATCTGCTGTGTAGTTAAAAGTCCTTTTCAGCTCCCTCATAACTCAGCAGGATTTACCTTGATGAGAAGAGAATAGGAATAGGATCCTACCCTCGGATAAAAAGCAACACAGAAGTAACTACAACCAGCATCACATAACGCTGCTCAACAAGTCTCCAAGCTTTCAGAAAGATGATAATTTAAAGGAAATTTTAATTAAAAAAAACCAAAAGTGTCAAAACCAAAACAATGTAGCTGATGTGTTTTCTCTGTTTCCCTCATGATGTCTTGCTTTTAAATAACAAGATTTAAGATTTGGTTTTGCAATCAAAATACAGTCACCCCAAAACCATGCATTAGGGCAGGAGTAGGAAGCATCTGTACAGAATCCTTTCCTCCGCCTGCTACTCCGAACACCACAGAGGAAAACTAAAGCAAAAGTCAAACAATAACATTGCATGTGCACATTTTCACTTAAAAGGCACTAATTCAATCTTTTTCCATATTTGGTACTTTTATAACACTTATTGAAATCTACTTTATTTCTTCAGCTAATGAGTGTTTAAACTGTCACCATTCATGCCAGCAAAGTAATAGAAGTCAACTTTTTCACTTAGAAATCCCATCCCCCCAAAAGATAAGGATTACTGATTTAAATAGGTTTGCCTACAAACGCAATGGAAGAAAAATATTTATGAAAGTGGTAAAGGGAACAGTCTGATAAATGATCAAAAGATTTCAGAGTACGCAGAACACAGGAGCTGAGATTCTCTACACCTACAGAAATGTGAGAGAAATGTTTTCCTGGGGATATCACCTCTAATTATCATGTGGAAAAGTACACAGAAAATACACTTTTCCATGAACATTTTTGCTTTAGAGTAGAAAAAGGATTTTAAGGTGAACAGTAAAATAAGGAAAAAAATAGTTTAGGTATTTTTCAGTAAATACATATGAGTGTATTCCCATTGGACACAATGTAAAGCACATAACATATCCCAGGCAAGAGAACAACACAAAAATAGGGAATGCGTCCTGCTTTATCAACTCAAATATTCACAACAGGCAAGAAAAAAATGTTGTTGTTATAGAAGAACAATTTACAATAGCCTGGAAGCTGTTAATTTAAACTGTAAAGAAGAAAAATGTGTCTGAACAGTAACAGTGGATCTTCACCTAAAGAAGAAAAAATGGGCCATATATATTGATTTTTCTCTTTGGAAACCAAAGGTTTGCAGGATTAATTAGCAATCATGTTAATTAAGGAGTCAGGTCACTGCCCCAGTGTCAGCAGGTTTGGCATGGTGGAGGACTTTTCAACCTGTTTTAAATTTATGACCTTGTTGCTTTTGGCCCATGCTTTTCAAGCAGCTTCATCTCAGAACTGGCATCATGTTTAATTTGGTTTCCTTCTTGCCCTGGAACAGTGAATTTCAGCATGCCTTTCCATCTAAGTGTTGTGGTGGTGCAGTGCAACGAGACCTCTGCACAGAACCTGTTATTTACTGATCCGTTGTTCTTTTGCTGTTGTGGTCTTATCTGTAAACATTTAACCCACACAGAGACTCTCAGAGTGCATGAAGTAACTATGATGAAAGTGAAATAGCATTTCCATGACTCAGTTATACTTTCAAAATAGTTCTGATTTCACCCTGTTTACAGCCCTTTGTTCTGCTTCCTTACAACAAACTGAGTTGGGCAGAGTCCCACTCTGGGTCAGCGGAAATGGCAAATTCTAACTCTCCCTCTTCCCCCACCACAAGGAATAAAAATTTTCTTCAGAATTTATTTTGACACCAGATCAGAAACAAAAGTTGAAGTGTAAGGACTAAACTCACTATCAGACCAACATGTCTTTAACATTACATTAGGATAACGCATAGACTCCATGAAAAACTGTTTGAATGCACTGTGAACCTGGGAACGCAATGTAGGAGGCCACGCTTTCTGCAAATCTAGCAAATTTGAGATCTCAGGGTATTTTAGCCTGATTGAATCAAATGTAACCCAATTTTCACTAATTTCAGTGATATTTGATGCTCAGAAAGATGCCTCAAGAATAAGTAAGTTCCTACAACCTTCCTAAAACTAAAGACCTCAGTAAAGGAAAAAACCTGAAACTAAGTCTGGCCTAAGGGGTGAGAACATCTCTGCTCATTTTTCTCTGGTTTAGACCCCTTATACTGGTTTGTGGTTACCCAGTCACCACCTGCATACCAGCACGCACATTTAGCATCAGTCACAGCACACGCTGCCTCTGATGGTAGAGGCAAGGGCATGGGAAGGAACACTGGGAGTGTGTTGAGGAGCAGGGAAACAGGGGATGGAACCAGACGCATTGTGGAGATGTGGGTTGTTGCACTACAGTGAGTTGGGACACAACGTCATTATGGACTAGGCTTCACTAATTCCAATGCTGAGAAAAAATTTAGTTTGCTGCTGTTTTTAAACAGTACAACATAAACCTTACTCTAAAAAACATTAATATGGAACAGTACATTAATTCAAAATGTATCACTACCAATGCAAAAATTTCATGTCATTAATCTTGTTTGTAGCAGCCAGCTATCCTCTCTGAAGAGAGCACGCAAAGTGTTTTTAAAGAAGTAGGGTTTTGTCCTATAATTCTGCCTCAGAGTAGATGAAGGTTGAAAGAATTTGATTAATTTTGATTAATCTGGGAGAAACAGTCTAATTCCACTGCTTTTCCATTGATAAACACATGAATAAACACACACACACAGATTCCATGTGCACATTCTTACAACAGTAAGAACTCAGAAAATCCCAGTTCCCCGTTGGTATTATGGTAAGCCAGCTACGGATTGTTTGATCTTTTGGACTTAACACTTGCAGGAAATCAATTCAAGTAACAAACTGGCAGACAATGTTGCTGAAAGTTAAATGTTTCAATACTTCAAGAATAAGCTTTTCCCCAGATTCATATCCCATCCATTGCTGTTAAAGCAGACTAAGTAGTGTCCCGGCAGATCATGCACCTGGAAATGTAAACTGAGTGTTAATTTTGGCTTTCCTGTGCTATGATTTGCACTGTGGTGGAACACATGATAATGAAACCCATCTGTAATACAGAAGATAAAAATAACTGGAAGGAAAGCAGAAGTTCACAAGGTGATATTCCTCCATCAGTGTTTTTGCACAGGTCAGAGCACAGATCAGTGCACACCAAAGCAACTTGGGCTGGTACAACTTTTCATTGTACGCTGTGGAAGCTATGAAAAATATCCGGTGCTATTCCTTCTCCTACGCGCTTGACTGGCCACCTTAAATTACATATTGGACTTGGTAGTTAATAATTCTCTGTAGTATCTTTAAATATTTATTTAGAAAATAATGTATCAAATAGCCAAAGACTGGCGGACTCTTACAGTCATTGTAAAGAAAAATACTAAGTAAGGGAGAACAGATAGGGGATGGGCGTCTTGTCTTTAACTTGAATGTTACAGATCTGTGGTGTTTTCCCATTATTGCTTTATCACAAATTCATGTTTTGTTTCCAATTTATGATGCTCTGTTCCTCTGAACTCTTACAGATGAGACACACCTGTTCTGGATTTTACTTCAGAACAAAACCTTCAGAGCTTTTATTTCTCTATATTTTATTTCTGAGTTTAAATTTCAGTTCTACATTAGGCCTTTCAGTGGACATTTCTCAATACATAAACATACCTGTGGTGGGTGCTTTGTATTACCACTGGGTGAAGACCTTTTGCTCGAAGGAAAATACTCAAAATACAGCTCTCTACACATCAGACAAAGCACATTGAAAAGCAGAAATTTTGCTTTCTAAGACTCAGTCAATGTGTAGAATATCAATCAGAGCTTTCCAAAATAATGGCAGCACTGTGATGAGTTAAGCACATGTCAGAGTGCTTCTAATGAATCTCTGCTTACACAAAGGTCTTACACAATACACATGGATACACGTGGATAGCACCTGTGCTACCTCACTAAGAATTTCACTTTGAAAATATTGCTATGACAAACATACGTGATATTTTTATAATGACTCATGACCTGTAAGTTTTAAATCTGACTCACAGAAAGAATGTGTAGCACTACAAAGACATCAAAACAATGGAAACAGTCAACAAATATGGAATTTGTTAAGTCTACTCTGTCCCTTATCTTCACCCAGAAAAATGCTTATTGAGATAAAACAAGGAGGAACCTATGAGGCACAAACATCATAATACATTTCTTTTACCATTCAGAGGTAGAGAAGAAAGCAAGCAGGCTTGCTCAGGATAATCAATAAAAGTAGCTGTCATTTTATGAGGAAAATTACATTGGAAAAATCTGCTTCTACCTATCATGCAGAAGATAGGAAACCATAAATTCTCAGCTTTACCATGGAGTAAAGAAAACATGAACATTTTTGCTTTTCAAAGAAATAAGTCTTCAGTGTTTTATTGCCATAATCCTCGCCTCCACTACCACAACCTTGTGGTACAAATAACACTCAGGGTTTGCACAGTCAAAGCCTGGTTTGGTTTGTTATCACTGCCATAACATGTCTCACTGGAACAGCGACATGACAAAACTTCCTGGAAACCGAACTCTCAAGTTAACGCTGAACTGAAGAAACACATAACTAACATGGAAGATGTGAAACAGGAACTACTGATTATTTATTTATAGGACAGAAAATAAAATTAATACTGTGTATGTCTGTGTCCATTGGTCATGTGATTTTTAAGCTAAATATTTTCATTATTTAAATCCTTTTTTAAGATGCCAAAACAACAATAGTACTTTAATTACATTAAATTACTGTAAATTCATGGCCAGATTCACCACTTCTGCAATGAAATATGGCTTTCTTAAGGTGCTTTTCATTTTTCCCTTTAAGTGCAGTGTGATTTGCAAATTCATTTGGTGGTGATTAAAATCTCAAAAACACACTGAAGTCCAAAATTTTTTGCATTTAATATGTCACTACCACAATATTAATCCTGCTTTCATGATGACTCATTGAGAATAAAGAGTTTTATTAAAACAATATGATGAACAATATAAAATAATACAACCACATCAAAAAAATCTCATCAGAAAAAGAAAAGAATATGAACCAGATTTTCAAAAGCAGGCATAGAAAACACGGTCTTGTACACTCATACATGCAAACTTCTGAAATGCTGGCTCGGAAGAATAAAAATTAAATAGAAAAATCGTATTCAGTTCCACAGTTCATGGCATAAATCCAGGAAATAATTTAGATAATGGATCCACAGCCAGGAATCCTCCTCCAACTTGGCCTACGAAAACTCAGGAACAAGCTTTAGAAACCAATCTTGAAAACACAGTATTCTGAAGCTACACACATAAACAAGAGGACAATTTTTCACTCTGGTACATATGAAAGTTCTTAATATAGTCACTGGAAACTCCTTATGGTGTTTCCCTTTGTTTAAGGCTGGGTATTTCACTTATCCTGCAAATGGGCATAATTCGCATTAGTAAGCACTCGTTACTGAGAATTCTGACCCTTGAATCCTGTCAATTAATTTAATCAGCCCAAGTGGAAAAAAATACATAATTGAAAAATAGGTAGTAGTGATAGTCACAGAAATGGCAAACATAAAAAGTCACAACTGTCCAGTATGTCACTATACGCAGTACGCTACCATACTCCTTGTCACCTCTGAAAATATTCATAAAAATCTAACTTCTGTGCAAAACTATTGAGCTAACCAATTGTTAATATTAAGCCCTGTGTTTCTGAATTTTGTAGACTTAAATTTGTGAGTAGTAATTCCTTTTCTATTCCCAAAACAATTGCTTCTGCTTTGAGAATAATTATCTGAAACAATGGAAAGGTATTTCTGTAGTTTAAGGAGTTTCTTGAGTGACGAGAAATAGCAAACATCTGTTTGCAAATATTGCAAAGTGAGACCTTCTCAGAATACTCTGCCTATTCGGGAAGTGTCAGGTAACCAAATGCAGCTATCAGCTTCCTCACTGATAGGAGCATAAAGAAATAATTTGATACAGTTTAGCTCAGATTTGCAACTACGTAATTTTATCTTTTTTAATGTGTTGAGATATATTTACCTACTGTGCTACAAACTTGTACCAAGTGTTTCCAAAGATGCATACCTTAACCTGCTGTGCAACTTCTGCATGAGAGAGAGGAGAAGGTGATACCAAATCTGTACAAATATTTTTTAAAGACACAACAGGATGAGCTAGATAAGCAGAACAGTTTCACAGGACATACAGGAATAGGATTATCTCACCTTTTGAAGTTTTTCACATAGGCGGGAAGGAAAGAAGGGTCTTGTAGACATAAGGTAGCAATTCAAAGCCACAAGGATTGATATTCAGGTCAATAATCCTGCCTACAACCGAAACCTTCTGGTAATGCTAAATATTTCCTAGAACAAAGACCCTTAAAACACATTATCAGTGAGACACACTGGCATAATTTTAATCTTGGCTTGTAGGTATTGTCTATTGATTGTATTTAAACTCCTTGATAGAGAATATGAAAATATTCTGATACATAAATATCCAAAGAAACTCAAATACAACATAAATTATTCAAAATTTTCACACCAAATGATAAAGCAAGTTGCTCTATGATGTTTTCTTAGTCCTCTCAGTGTCATTTACCAACTTAACCGAGGAAATTTGAAAGGAGATAGCCAGGCAATATATTTGTTTGAGTCCCAAGGAGTTCGTGATAGTTATGACTTCATGTCATATCATATTATAGATTTGAGGCAATTACCACACCAATAGCTTGATTGTACTTCAAAGCGGCAATGGCATTTTACTAGGAGACAAACTGAGGAGCTTCTCATGATTATACCACGTGATCATTTCCTCATCCACCATATTTCATATATAGTGTTGACCACTAATAAAGTCCGGGAGATCTGTCTGCAAGTTCCCATTTACTACAAGATGTCCTGACATTTATTTGATTATTGGATACACAGAGAAGATTTATACATAATAAAATCCACAACAGCAAAATACGGCACTGGTACATAATTTGTTGCTTTTGAAAGTAAGGAGAATGTGGAAAGACTGAAATCAGGTAGCACTGCTACAGGTTAACAGATTTTTAGCCTAACCAAGTGTGCTGCAAATAAGGGCCTGTGTATATGTAACTGCAGCAGAACACAAATACCACAATGATTTGCATCTCTGCCTTGCTCACGCATCAGTCACTCATGGGTATTTGATTCCAAACATTACACAACCGCACACTCCCAAGCAAGGCCACGAGGCACAACTCTGTAGCAGACTGTTGGCTCCTCTCTCTTATGGGCAGGTAAAAGCAACTTAAACAGCTCTGCAGAGAACACAAAAGGCTTCTGTTTCTTCTTTTACACTGTTTTACCTGTAGACAGTGTACTAGAGGATTTAAGTACTCACACTGGAAAGATCCTAGCTTTCACTATATAATTGTTTAACATGATATTTGGATACAATGAGTGTATCTTAAAGTCAAGAGCTCTCTTTACATGCCTGTGCAGCTACTCAGCTGAATTTGATGCTGTGTCTATAAAAGAACCAAACTCATAAGACAGTTCAATTCCAGGGTAAACATTGCAGAAGAAAAAGCCATATTCCACATGCTAAGCCTATGGAACATATTTTTAACTGTGTACTTTTTTGAGTGGCTGTAGCAAGTCATTCACTACTTAGAAACCAGTTCTACCTGCACGCATGCACCAACATCACCTAATGCTGACTACAAAACACCAGGTTCCACATGGGTTAATCCCAAGGAGTGTTTTCATTAAGTGACAATACTTACTAAGATTTTTTCATGCAAGCAAAGAGAGCTATTTAATATGCATAGTGACAATGATATTAATTTGCAGATTTTTGCGTCTGCATTTTGAATTTATCTTTCTTAAGTTGGCTTTCTTGTAAGAAATTATCTTGATCGCCAATATTCCAGAGAGATTCAATAACTGCAGATGATGGGGTTTAGATTTGGTTGGTTCCTTGGTTTCCACTCTTTGGGGATGCTTTCCTATGTAGCCACTTGGGTGTCCACCCGAGCAACGATAGAGAATCCTTACTGGGATAGATAGTATGTCTAACAGTTACACTAATGACGCTGTAATCAGATGGCTTGCACTACAACCCATCTTTCACAGTTTACCTGCTTTCTCCTTTCTCAATATCTGCCTATGACCCCAATTTGCATGGCATTTGTCACTCTGAATCCTTGGCTGCTTTGTATTTCCTAGCTTTTCTTCCTCTCATCCACATAAATTTGTGCTATGTATTTCATGCTTTTACAGTGTTTATAATAGAGCTTGCTTGAAAAATATTTTTTTCTTGGCATATTTTCAGTTAGCTCTGCTGGAGGGACACTGCGTGATATGGTCACTCTTCATGAGCGTGGGCAGGGGATGATGGCGATAGCGGGACCGGCGGGCTATTTTACAAACACATAACGTTCTACAGTAGTTAGAAATTAAGTTTCAACTTAGACTTCTATTCAGTCATATTTACCTGTCTATATAGACAAGGAAAAAATTTCTCTGAGATGAAATCTCATCCTAAGGTTTTGAATTTTATCATAAAGCACAAGAACAAACCTCCTTTTTTTCTCCAATTTCTTCCCAAGATTGATGTAATTTCCGACTAGAAAACTACATTATAAAATGTTTTAAGGTTAATTTTTGGGACATTGCCTATGTTGGAAAGGGGTTGTGTAATACAGCTTCTTTATGGCAACAAAGGATTTAAACTAGTCAGATAACTTTTTGGAGTAGCTCAGAGTAATAAGCTCAAAAGACCATTTGTTCCTGCATTTCAAAATCCATTTCTTTGCAGAAAACAATTACATATAAAACAATTGATGCACTTTTAAGAGCACTAAATTAACTTTCACCACTCCGGATGAAGTCCCATATATCACTGTGGACAGTTCAATGAAAAACTTCTGTTTGACACAGATAATCCATCAGAAAGATCAGAGGTGTTTAGAAAAGCATTAGGAATTGACTGAACAATAATCCCCAGATCTAATGTCTCTCTATCAGTAAGCAGTATACACTCGTCAGGAGTGCTCTGGTCAGGTTTGGTCCCACAATCTTAAAAGAATACAATGAGAAAAAAAAATTTTTGAGAAGAGTGAAGTGCTGCCTAAAGGAGTAATGAGATTCATGTGTGAAAACAAACAGATGAGAATAGGACTGCTTTGCTTAGAGAATTTTTAAAACGAGGGGGAAGGAGGGAATTGCAAGCACAATTTGAGAGCACAGTGACAACCATCTCTGGGAACCCTGCAGGCCACCAACTTTCAAGTGTCAGAAAGAGCTGAGGGCATGCAGATACTTGCAGACTGTGACATTGCTTACCCATCATTTCTCTGTGCTCTCAAGGTGAACAGAGAAAATGTTCTCCCTGTTGTTTTATTCAAATGCTTTCTAGCTCGCATTCCTCTTTCAGCTTGTTTATTGCTCCTTTTGTCTCATTGACTTGACTTTTTTTTTTTTGTTTTGACTTGGCTCCACAGTACTATCCATCTGCTCAGCTTCAACTTCACTGCCTGTTACAGCCCCAAAACCTCAGCTCTAGTAAAATAACCACACTCTAAGTATGTGAATATAAAAAATACATTAAGCTATTCAAATCTAATTTATCTATGAAAAATTCAAGAAACAGATTCCTGAATGAAAAATCTGGGCTTTCCTAAAAAGCTGGTTATATTTTCAGTCCTTTCACTGGGCCACAATCTGATCTGGTTTAAGTATGTCCAAATCCATTTCTTTAAATTTGAATTAATTTCCAGCACCAAAAGATAAAATCCTCTTCACATAGAAACCAAATCAGGTGCAGTTATATGTAGGTATAACCCACAACCAGATTTACATTCAACAAATGCAATACCACACCTGTACACATGAAGCTCTGTTAACACATAATTTAGGAACCACAAGTTTTAAAGAAATTCCAAAGACCTTCTTTGCTTTCACAGTGTAGAAGGAGAAACAGTCCCACACGCATGATTCTGTATCTGGCAATAATTCTATACATGAAATTACCATCACACCTAATCGCAGGGACACTTGGAGCATTATGTTATGCATAACAATGGGAAACTGCTGTGAGGAAATACTATCACTTTCACAAAATGATTACATTTCCTCCTGTGATTTAGAATATAATAATTCCAGTTGGAAGGCATGTCCCTACAATGATTATCTAGTCCAACTGCCTAACCAATTCAGGGTGACCAAGGGCATTGTCCAAATGCCTCAAACACTGACAGGCTTGGGGCATGAACCACGTCTCTAGGAAGCGTGTTCCAGCATTTGACCACCCTCTCAGTACAGAAATGTTTCCTAGTATTTCAATGAAAAAAGCCTGAATTTTGCAACAGTATTGACAGCATTTCTAGAACGGACTACATTATTTTATTAGTGTTTGGGAGGTAATTTCTCCTATTTTTTCTTTGTTTCTCAGATCATATAGCTGTGCAATAATTCCTCTACTTCTTCCTGGTCTGATATTCAGCATTCTCATAATAACAGACAAAAAACCCACTAGAAAATAGAGCAAGAAGAAATCAGTGGGTCATAGGTAGAATATATTTAATTTGCACAATGTACTGCTTCAAACATGATAAGCTCTGTAAAAGAGAAAACTACTCCAATATGCAATGCAAAAACCAGAGAAATACAGAGCCTCTGTTAGAACATTGCTTCCATGTCAATGCCTGCCTTCTGATAAATCAATGAAGAATATGAATTCCATTGTAAAAAGACTCAGGTTGTCATGCCCTCATTAACCATACTGCAACATTGACTTAAACTAAAGAACAAAAAAAAAGGAATAAAAAAAGATAGATTTTCTTTGCCTATTGTGTGAAAGAGAGTATCCATGCAGTTCTGGTCCCTGGTCTCAGGTGGGATTCTGCTGCTTCACACTCCAACAGACATTACCATTGACTTAACTCACACTTACTGCTGAAAACCTATTCAGAACATAAGTGAACTTTGATCACAAGTCATATCTTTGCTTTCTACATCCAGTTATTCCATCCTCAATGCCATATAATTTTAAAGAATTCTGCAGAATTTCTTCTCCCAGAGAACCTGTAAGGGCTAGATAAGAACTCTGGATGAGCGGTGGCTCTTCCCTGCACCCTCCACCCAAATTTAATTAAAAAAAAAAAAAAAAAAAACAAACCCAAAAAAACCCAAAAAAAACCAAAAAACCAACACAAAACCAAAAAAACCTACCTTTAGAAACCTAGTGAGAAAGGTGCAACAAGTTTCACTGAAGATTATTAGTGTTAGCTTTCTACAATCCCTGCTCCCGCATTAGGAAGGTCTGGGTTACCCTGAGAATCAATTAAGTCCCATCTTCTTAAGTACAAGAAAACAGTGTTGAGCCGAGAAAAAGATCAATACAGAAGATGAGTGAGATGTCAATGAGTGAGCTGAAAAAATGCTGAAAGCAAACTAAAAGCCAAATGCATCTCCGGTGTAATTTCTGGGAAGTTAACGGATTGACAACAAGAACGAACTTGAGACTTGGAATCAATGTACAGATGGTTGAAAAGGTTCTACCTTGAACAAAAATTGGGTTGCCTAACCCAAACACTAACAAGTTGTGCAACAGGTTTCTGTACAATTGAAAGCCGCCTTCTGCTGCTTTCCTGTTTTCATGTGACCTTTCGTAAGGGCCATTCGGGGTCTGTCAGTGTCAATGCAAAAAGCAATTCTGCACAGAAAGCTTTGACCGTATGAGCAGATGGCGACCTTATCCCCGAACATTAGATCACCAGGCCCTATTCAGCAGGCCTTCACACAAAAATTTAATTGCGATAACTGTACAGATGCAGAACAAAGTGGTTTCAAACAGGCAAAACACAAACAAGGAATGTGTCTAAACTGGGCAGATTTGAATGGCTGAAAACAAAATAGCTTTTGATTTGCTCTTAATAGTCTTGTTCAATTGTCAGAACTAAAGAAAAATTCTCGCTGGCAGTTTAATATATACTATCAATATCGCATTCTCGGTTTATAGAAACAACAATTTTTTTCTTATTCACTCTGGCATTCTTCAGATGATAGCATTAAGCTGTGTATTGATACATCCTGCAAATCCTGAAGACCAGGAAATTTTCACTCTTTAGCTTTTCAGAATTAACCTTTTGACAAAAAAAATCACAACAAATCCAAAGGAGAAAAATGGCTACCTGGCCGTAAGTTCCACCAGGTAGAGCAGACACAAGGTGAGCTGGCAGGTGTACTACACACCTTTGGAGATCAGATCAGCACAAATACAGTCACTTTATAGTAGAGGTCACCAAAAAGTGCAGTCCTTAGGTGGTACAGCGCTACATTACAGAAGTGGCACCATCTGTCAAATCTCTGTCTTCCAGGAGACAAATTAATATCCTCCATCATATACACCAGAACGTACACGCACACACATGCATACACATATTTCCCACTTATGAGTCCCAAGAAAGGAGCACATGCTATGCAGATCTATCTGCCTCCTTGCCCATCCCCAGATACAGCAAGGTGAGTATTTCAGGCACAAGCACTGAATTGTATACAATTAACCATCAGCAAGTACCTTCGCATACTGATCAAGGGATTATAATGCAAAATCATCTTGGGAAACAGGAGAAATAATTAAGAGATGCAATGAAAATGGAAACAGACCATAGCTGAACATGACATGTAGGACAAATCAACTGCACAAAGAAAAGAAAAGTTAGTAGGCGTTTGTTTGTAAAAGATGTGGAGTTTAAAGTGAAATATCAGCCAACATATATTAAATATGTCACACTTTTGCAAAAAAAGCGTAATCATAGTAATGAGTTGCTTAAAGACTAATACTACGTGCAAGACAGGCAAAATAATTATTCTGGGCTATTTAGCACTGCTAAGATCTCAGCTGGAATGCAACATCAAATTTGCCCACAAGATATCAAGAAACACATGAACAATCTGGGGAGAATGGAGAGGAAAACAAGAATGACCCGAACACATAACCTATAAAAAGAGACCAAGTTTTCATTAATTCTTTCTTTTAGCATTTTGAGATACCACCTGCACAGATATTAATAAGATAAGTCAAAAATGTGAGAATTGCATATAGCAAGAAAACCATTCAATAGCCACAAACTAGTCTCTAGACCTATGGATGTAAACTGAACACATCCGGTGGCAAATAATCATACATGTGATGGCCACAGCTGAAAATTTGATTCACAACACTGAGCTAAAAAGTAATGGCAGGCTTATATTTGGGTTTCATGATTCAGTGAGATCTTAATATGGGAAAATCTTACATGTCTGCTCTGATAGGCAGCTGAAGTTTTTCATAAACAAATACATTTCATTCATTACAACTGAAACAGGTCAGCTACAGAAAATCAATACCCTTAGACTGGGGAAATACCCTTGAGGCTAGAAATTCTAGGACACATATACATCGTACTTTTATGAGCTTTTTAAAGAGCATATTGAGATATTAAATTTTACAAACCTAGACTCATAGGAGTGTGTGTTTGTGTGTATTTTGTGTAAAAGTCTGGAAAAAAAAGGAAAGATTATGTTGTTCTTCCTCTGATTGACTGTTAATTTCCCCCATAAATCCATCACGGTTCTGCTGTGCTGGTCTGGCTGCCATTCCTTACAAACACAACAAGTACGGGAGCGCTGACACTGGATACCCCTTTAGGCTTCTTATATGAGCTACCTGTTTGCAGTCAATTAAGTTGGTGAGAACCCACAAAAATTGCTGTTTCCTTTCCTTCCCCAACAAACCTGAAAGACATCACCAATCAACATAAATACACCACTAGAGAAATGAAGGGAAATAGGTGGACTGGCATTTTCTTAGATCAATTATTTTAATAGATCCTCCTCAGCACGGTTGCATTTGTCAAGAAGTGACCACTAATACAGAACTTTCCTAGGACAACAACGTGCAGCTTTAAGGTCCTTTTCACCTTTCCGAAATAGAGCGCAGGCTTGCAGTGTTGTGTTGACAACACGAGGGACCTACACTGCCAGCTACCCCATGGGCTGCAGCACTGAAAAATCTCCACAGAAATTCTGCAAATTTCTTTCAGACCATAAAACATCTGCTAGGCCTTTGTGCAACTTAGTTTGGTTTTGTTGTTTGGTTGTTTTTTTTTTTTTTGTAAACAGTACAACAGGGACAGACAATGGGATTAGCATCTTCCCATATGTCTCTACTGATCACTTTTCCCACTGCTTAAAACTTACTGGTTATTGTTTAAAAAGACTTACGCATTTCCTCCTCCCTCTTCTGTTCCATACATATTTCTTTCCTGGATTTCACTTTTATGGAGTTTTCAAGTGGACTCAAAGTATAAGACAACATGAATTAAAACAAACAGATTTTACTTGTTCATAAGTAATAAAGAAGTAAAATTGTTACTCTGTACTCATCTATATGCACCAGCTCTAGGCAAATCCACAACGAGTCTCAGCTAAATTTAATAGCTCTGTAAAAAAAATGGAACTCAAATAATATTCACTAGTACATGTTTCCTAAAATTATATATGCATCTTCTATTTGTTCTTCTGGGCTTCCACTGTGACACAAAATTGATTCATTACATTTCCACTACGAATCCATCTCCTGACAGAGTGAGCCACTCAGATGGAAACTCACAACCAGAGTCCTCCAGCCCTTTCAAACACACATGCAACAAGCTGAGGTTCCTAAACTGATGCTCGGGCATTTCTCACGCATACGCTGAGTGTCCTTGATTTCTGCAGGTACTCAGAACATTTCATTTACAATTTCACATACGGACTTAGGATCTCCCATACATCAAAACACCCAAATTTGCCTATTCTCCCTTCCAACTTAACAGCTTTTCCTACACCTCGAATCAACTGTGACACTGATTCAGCTTTATTAATACAAAGTATTGAGTCAGATATTTTTCATAGCTCTGTTCTAATCATACCTGCTGTGGGATGATAGGACACATAAACACATGTTTACCCTCCACCTACATCTGAAGAGGAAGAACTTCTGGTTCTGCAAATTATTTGAAGTGCTATTTAACCTTTTCTGCTATTGACATCATTTCCTCTTGGAGTGGAGCAGAGCCTGTCATAGGTTATAGCTTTTATTCAGCACGGTAGATCTCATCTAGTCTGGCAAAGCTTCTTCTCTGGCAATTAATTCCATGTTTTATTCATCCCAGAATTCTTTAAAGCTGCAAATCAAAATGCCACTCTGCATTGCTAACCACATTACAAACCACCAGGATTGCAAATAAAGGTGCTTTCTGCATAGCAATCAGATTGCCTCTTTTGAGAGAAAATGAATTTAGCTCTGTATTTATCTCACTAATCGCATTCACAGTGTTACAGACAAAGTATCAGCCAGCCTCAGATTTACATTACGCAAAACCTAAGCTTTGTATGTTACTAAACCAAAAGTGAGCCATATGTTTCCTCCTGAGACCTGGAAAATACATTGTTTAAACCGTCAATCTATATGAACCAGATTTACCAGGAAAAAAAAGTTCAGATAGTATAAATGCGAGAGAATAATCGCATGTGTGTGCTGTGAATTCACTGCTTAGGAGAAAACAGGACAGCTGACCAAGCACATGTTGCTGAACTTATATCCCCCTAATTATTATAAAAGCAAAGAAACAGTGTCTTTCTTCAGTTCAGTTAAATTCAAGAAATAATGTAACAGTTAAATGGGAAGCAGCAAGGGCTCTTACAGCTCTCCCTCCCTCGCAGATGCCCGCAGGGCTCCATTAAGTTTATGAGTAAGGTTAGGCAGTTTTCATTGTCCCACTGCAAGCTTGAAAAATGAAAATCTTCCATGAAGAGGTACATAAATGTGTGTCCCAACTAGCAGTTACAGAAAGAGTTACAATTCAGGGGCCAGAATCTGCTGTTCTTTTTTAGGCACAACTCCCACTGACGTCAATGGGCTCTTTGCTTGAAGCCGTTCTGCATAAAAACGGAGAGACTGAACCCCAGGTTGAAACGCTAAAGCTTAGCAAAAGTCTACAGGGTACACTATTGTAGCTACGTATTGCCAAGGATTTTTAAGTACTGCTTTGTACTGTAATTAGTGTTCCACCTCCTACTCTATTAGCTCTATCAGTGTGTAAAAGCACTCTTCACAAATTTCTACAACATCACAGAGTGAGAGAGTGCATTAGAGACAGTGTTTTCATACGATGAATTCTTTTTAATTTTTAATTCTTTGTAAAGGTCCTTGTTCACAGGAATGACTCACAAGGTTAGCACGTTATTATCCCACAGACTTTCTTTCAAAGTGCCAGTGATTTAAAATTTTGAGATGAAAGCATGTCACAGCAGAAGCAATGCATATGGTCTGTGAAGTCTAATGGCAGCTTTTTCAGAAGGACTTTGCATTGACAAGCCTCTGTCTGGTCATACGATAGTACAAACATGAGAGAGAGAGGCTGTAGGATGCTAAGGAGAATCTAGTGCTTTGGATATCCACACACACTGAATACAAGGCAGTAAAATTGATCTGTATTTGGACACGAAAAGAAGAATATTAAAACTAAGATTACAAAGCTGAAAGCACTTAAGAACAGCACCAGAGCTCAGAGCACAGGCTCAGCTACCTCAGCACCCTGCTGCCGGCTGTGGTCAACAGCAAAGGCTGAGTGAAACTCACAGGGATACCTTCTCACAGCACCAGTTTACCATAATTAGACTTCCTGAGTAAGAACTCTTACCTTGGTATTTAGTAGCTTTTAGTGGGTTTTTCTTTCATCAATTTCTCCACTCATTTTTAAACCTACAGTTACTTTGCCTCCAAGTGCCTTATAGCAAGGAGGACAGATTAAGTTCCATATGCAAGTGAGATTTTCCTCTGTGTAAAAGGATAAACCTCTTCCACAAAGATTTGAAACGTCTGAGGTAGGTAGATAAATATCTCAATTTTATATTATAGCATAAATAGACTATTTGCCTCAATATGTCAAGTGCCATTTGTAGATTGTGGCAAATCCAAGAGAAGAATCTAGGTCATCAGCTTCCCTATCTGTCCTCTAAAGTACAAGATAAGGAACAAAAAGCACAAGAAACTACAGAAAAATAAAAGATCAATACTAAAGAGCATTTAAAAGCTTAAGAATAAATTCAGATCTGACCTGAGTTAATGAAGCTGAAAGAAGCTGTAGTCATTTTACCCATTCTTTCAGTATTTGTTCTTGTTCTGGTTTCCACAGCTACTAGCTTTGCAGATGAAATACATTGGTGGTGTTCTGTGCTTCTATAAAATATCTGTATTCTGGTCAATGCTGCTGGGCATCCAGCTTCCTTACAAGAATGTGTAAAATGACCTGTAGGACTCACCATCAACTTGAACAAGGCTTTAAAAGGCTATAAAACATGGGGTCCATTATCGTTATTAAAAACCTTTTGTTAGGTTTCAGTGTGTTTGCATCAATTTTAATGAGTAAGCAGAGCCTCCAGATAATCTTAATTCAAAAGGATACAAATTATGAAGGCTGATCAGCAGCTGCCCTCCTTCCCTTAACAATGTTCATGTGTACTTCATGGATACAACACAAACACACATACCCCAGGTTAAGAATATATTAAAAAGCACAAAGAATTAGAAAAAAAGGTTGTTGTTTCTTTAATACATTTTCCTTCTATTGCTTTACTTTATTTTATTTATTTGACAGCCTGATGGCCAAGTTCCTTTATTTGTTCACTGTACTCCTTATCCACCCTGAGCAATATAAATCTAATTTTCTAGTAATATGAAGAGATACATACACTACAGGTCTGTAAAAGCACCTCAGTTTACTGCCACCTTCAAACAAATCTGTAACTTAGCAGGGATCCATATTTCACCTGCTCAAATGATGCTGTCCTCCCAGAGGCCCATGCCCTCCATATGCATCTGATGCTGGGCCAAGTGGAGAAGCCAGAAAATGTCAAATTCCTGTCTCTTTTGAAGACTTCCTTCCACCACCCCCTCTTTCTCTGCACCTAGCTTCAGAGGATGTCACTTACTTTGGGCAGGGTTCCTCTCAACTATACCACTAGCAAAGACTTACAGTAGAATATTTACTGCAATTCTACATGTTGTCTCATCTGACTGGATTTTGAAAACGAGGAAATTATCTTTAACAGATACAGCTACAGTGTCAGTGAAAGTTAAACAGAGTCCTAAACATGTCTGCTAGTGGGCAGATAAAAGGATGTAGCCTCTCCGCTTCATGTTAGTCATTTAGATACACATTTTGATAAAGACACAAAAAGTCCTGTTCAGTGACCATTCTTTACTTGAAAGGGAGAAATTGAATACAGCAGCAAATGCCTGGCTCAAAAGGTTATTTTCACATATTACAGACAAGACACTGCTGAATCAGGAGAGCTACCATTTCTATTATTCTTCAACTATTTTCATGCAGAAATACACAGGATAAAGGTACATGCTCCCTTTTCAGTTTTTTTTAGGATCTTTTGCCTCTTCAAGTTTCTACCCCCACACATAGGCACACAGCTGTCCCTTTCAACTGCCAGATGCAGATCAGAGCTCCCTCAAATGCACCTATGCCATGTAAAATGCCTCAACCGTGTTCAGCACATAATAAACAAGATTTGATAATAATTTAAAAATCATTCCTCCCATAACTTTCTTGTGAATCCTGCTTTTAACTTTCTCCCATATGAGAGAGAGAGAAAGAATAATACTGGATTCAAGATTACATGTAAATTAAGAAGTGAATTTTAGTGAGAGAGTTTGTTATTTTTTATCCAGAGAAGTAAACATGGTAAAACAAAATCACTTTGTAAGTTTATATTATAGTTTTAGTAGGGCAAAAAAGGCATATAATACAGTGGGTCCAGTAAAAGTAAACAGTAGGTAATATGTTGTTATTAAAATACAAAACTCTGAACAATTTCTTCAGTATTCAGAAACTACTTAAAAATTAATTCCATTTTGGATATGGACCCTGCTGGGATAACCACAGTGGCTAAAGAATCAATATAGCATAAGCTAGCCTGAGGGAATTCAAGCCTGCAAGGATACACCAGGTTCAGAGCTCACTCTAATGGCATGTATCAGCGTAACAAATCTCATGACAGCAAAGAGACAAAAACCATATGTGGGGGGTGACACACTGGTTACTACTGTCCCATCCCCCAGACCTGCTGCTGCTGTATGTTTTGTCTTCCCTGTCACTCATTTCGCAAAATTTTATTTTCTCCATGCCTCTTCTACCAAGTTTTCAGTTCCATTCCCTGGTACAATACATGGTATTAGAAGCTCATATCACAGTCCTTTGGGCCGTCTTCTCAGAGACTAAACAGAGAGAAAAACATGAGGCTAAACTTTTCATAATACACCTTGAGATCCAAGACCGATCCCTCTGCTTAGCAAAAACGATGTTGTTCTGCAGCCAGCTAATGTTAGTTCTGGGGCTCAGATGGAAGACATCTATTCCATACTTACGGGTTTTCCAGACATAATCCTGCTGTTGGTGTATGACAGGATAAGCACCATGCAGATTTCCCTTTTAATCTTAGGAACACAACAGCATACACACACGTGCATGGACACAATTTCAAGAGACATTACTCCTACTGCAAAGTCAAGCAGTAGAACACACAATCTTAATTCTGCATCTTTGAGTTTATGCATTATGAGAGAGTCTTCAATCACAACTTAATATGATACTTATTCCACACAATCCCCGCAGTTCAATAAGCAGCAGAGCCAAAGGATCTGTAGAGACTACACAGATCATGAATGAACTGACATATCTCTACACACATTGGGTTTTCCCTACATATACGCACAACTTGGAACTGCAGTCTTCAGAATACTTCTGAAGGTATTCTTCATAAACTGAGAAACATAATTATTTCCAGCTAACTTAATCTAGATCATGCTACTAGGTAATATTAACTATATGATATGCAACAGGTTAAAAGAACAAATCCCAAATCAAAGAGCGCAACATGTCCTATGTTTCTCTAGTAGAGCACTAGAAATAATCACTGAGAAATACACTATTTTCAACATAAAAATATTTCTGTCCAGTTTCTGCTGTGCTTTTGACTCCTGAAAACACTGGTAAAACGAGAACAGTTTTCCTGCAGCACTCGGGGGAGGAGAGGCTGTAAGGATTCAAAGTCATCAGCCACTGGCACCTTTCACTGCTTGGGAAAGTCGGATGACTCAAAGGCATCATACGCCGGTTATAAGGGAAGAAGTCTTACAAAGAAATTTTTGCTGAAAGAGCCAGAATTGCCTATTTCACAGTTAGTCCACCTTTTACCTTAGGATCCGAAAATATATTATTGTTAATTTTCTCTAACAAAACAATAGGAGTGCTATTCAAGTCACTTGGCAAAGACCAGACTGGGTATTAACTCTCCCATTTGGAGATAAATACCGATAGGGTCAAAGCAATCTCCTGTCTTGCCCGTGATATGCGTCAACAAGCACAGAGCAAACTAAATTGAACTAATGTAGCATTGGGGTGTTTTTAACCTTTCAACCGTTACCTAAATTATACCACTGTAAAACTACTACCTCATAAATTCACATCTCTTCTCTAAAATCCTGTCACATAAGAAAAGCAATTGATAAGTACCAGCAATTACAGATCAATACAGAATTTTATCACTGATGGAGTAGAGCTTTTCTCTCTCTAATGTCTAATGACTGAGGTTAGTTTTCTAATCAGACATGCATTTCCCCTATAACTGTATTTCACTGAAGACAATCATTTGGATGATAAGAGGCGTAACAAACCAGTCACTTTTGCCATGCCATTTTCAATGTTAATGACTTGGACTCCAAGTAAGTGCCTTGCTCAAATGATGCCTATCTGGTTTCGTGCAAGTTTTGCGTTCTTGCAATTATGATGCAAAGCCAGATGGTCCAATCAATCAGCGCCTGGCAGAGGGATTCTGCTCACAAAATTGGGGAGAACGCCAGCTTTCTTGACAGCATGGATATTCTACCATCTCCGCCTCTTGGCTTGAAACTTAGAAGTGAGAGTGATCAGAATTACACTGGCAGTCTGCATGCAAGCAGTTTGGCATTGCACCACAGCTACAAGAAAAACAGCCAGGCTGAAGGCTTGAATTATGATCACTCTCTTTCCCCTCCTGCGTCCCATTGCCAACTTAATGTCCTTTCAAAAACCTGGCATCATAACAGAATGCAAAAAAAAGTGGAAAGAATGATGTTCGGATTCCCTTGGACGTACTTCTTAGGTTGATCCCATCCACAGTGAGCAAACAGTCAGTAAGTTTGCCCTTGGGGTCCTCAAGCACAGAAATAGCCTCAAATCATCTTATCTTTTCTTTCTTCCTTTCTCTATTCTTAACAAATTAAGGTGTGATTTTTGGTTTTGCAGGGATTTGGATTATGATCCAAATTAACGGAGATTTATTTGCTGATTCAACTCAAAATGAGTCCTTGCATTTCAGCATGAGGAAGCATCACAAATTTTAAGCTTAACACGTATGATTTGAAAGTTCTGGTCCACATTTGAAAAATGTAGTCACTGGAAGACCATTCTCTAGAATACAGAGCTGCAATATGTGTCAAGAGATTATCAGTTCATTACCCTCCCCCAATCCAGAATCAATTATCTGTATTGAACAGGGACTTACTTGTTTTCTTTCATTGTTTAAATGAACAAGAGCTAAGACAGGCTAGAGCAGCGCAAAATCCATACTCTAAACTGAGCTGAACTCTACACCACTCTCCTGCTTCCCTGGGCCAGCAGGGGATGCATTTGCCTTCAGCACAGCCTAATCAAGTTTAGCAATTGCTCCAGTTTCTGGTAGTTGAAGGTTTGGTCTTACCCTTCAGGCCCCTGTAGTATCTCCTGTGTTGGGAAGAGAGCAAGAAGTGAGAGCTCAGCTTCGCTGGCTTCACAACAGCTGAGAAACATATCAGTCCCTGAAAGTCCTGACAGGTTGGTTTGGTTTGGCGTAGTTTTTTTGCCATTTTATATGTTCGCACTGCTCCAGCTGTTCAAGTAGAAATTGGAAATCAAGAATAATGCTGCAGACTATATTATTTCAATAAATTGTTCTCAACACAGTTTTTGACAAGAAACTCAACTCCTCCATGGCCTGGTCTATGCGCAGATATTCTTATTGGGTATTGATGCCCACCATCAACAAACAGCAACCCTGATGACAACTGTTAGCCTGTATCGAAAGCTCAGCAGAACCTCCCCTATTACTGCTTAGGTAAAATACTTAGTTTCCAAAACCAGATAAAGAAACGTGTATATTCATTACAACTGTAATGAATATAACCAAGACATTCATCACTTGGTCACAAATACAACTTCTTTTCTTCTTCCTTCAGCCTACCTCATGAAGTAACCACAGTGTCTAAAAGCCGCTTCTGTTAGAGCTGAAATTAGACATGACTCATTAGCCATCCTGAGAGAGTAGGAACAATATAATGCAACTCAAGCATCTCAAATCCTCTAGAAGACAACACACAAGCAATGGATACTACACTGATAAATTTATAACTTTTAAACTTACTCAGTAGAAGACAAGACCAGAATTCTGTATTTCTTAGCTTTTTCCATCCTTTAGAAGCATTCACAAGTGGTTGAAATTAGGTACCCAGTTTAGATACACAAATCAGGAAGCAGGTCTCTCTGGGATCACAGAATAATCAGTAAGAAAAAGCAGGCTTATTAGAATTCAGAGTACAAATTTCCACATCCTCTGGGGATCTTCTGAAATATGCCAAGTACAATCCAAAATATCATTGCAGTTTCTTTCTCATAGATACTTCTCTACAAAGAAGAGCCCATGTCCTCAAAGAGGGGTTCTACAAAAAAAAAAACCCCTCTGCTAAATAGCTCCACGGAAAGAGTTCTACAACTAGTAAAAGGCTTTCATATAATTAGCCCACTCTCCTTCAGAGGATTTATTTTTTTGCTGGCAAATACAGTCCACCATAATCACTTTCCTCACATTCTTACACACACAAGAGAAGAAAACAGAGCAAATCTTGCAATTAGATATGGAGGGGTTTTATCTGCAATAAACTATGTATGGCATGACTAAAATATTTCTTAATAATTTCCTGCAAACAGACTTTGGTATTTTTAAAGCTGTTGGTTATGCATAACTTCACTTGTAAGTAAATTGCAGCCTGGCAGGGTTCAAAAAACTATTGTTTTTTAACTGATTTTGTCTATTTGGTACCTCCTGAAGCTGCTTGGGAGTTACATGGTCAGTTATTGTTTCCTCCAAACTGTAAATAAGTCATTAGGCTCTTTTTCTTAACTGCCTATCTACATGCAGCCTTTCCCAGGAACTGGAATGAACAAAGACCCATAGGCATAAGGGCACAATGAAAAACAAAAAGGGAAAACAGTGTAGTTGAACTGAGTGCATTTGAATGAATATCCATGAATACAGCTTCAGAGTATTTTCTTAGCTTTACCCGTTAGCTTGTTTTATTTCCAAGGACTAATGAGAGGCATATGTTCCCACAGCAGAACACAAGAGGCATCAGTTCTGCTCTTTTCTAGAAATTATATCCGCCTTGTCCCAGCTTCACAATCATTTCAGATGCTGTGACTCAAAACATCTCCCTGTAACTCTAAAAGCAGCATAAGCGGTTCTGTCTGTAGTAACCTGAAGTGGAGCCGTCCACTTGCTTGTGTAGAATTTTCAAGCCAGGCCTCCAAAGACAGAGTTGCCAGCCAACACTGGTCATTTTGTTTCCACCAATAGGTGTGTATACACTAACTCATTGGGATGTTCCATCTAAAAATTATGCTTTTGGCTTGAGCTGTGCCTTCAGTATAAACATATTAGCTCCCTAATGTTTATGTATCTGCTTGACAACTCTCTAACCATGAGGATGGAACACTACCAACCAAAATTTTCTGTTTGATCCTTACTCTAAACAGTTGCTTTAAAGTGCTCCAGGTTTATTGAACAAATAACTTGTTTATGTAAAATATTCAGGGAAAATTTCCAGAATGCTTCAGTATATAATTGCAGTTTGCCTTCAGATTCATGCAGTATATCAACAGTTTTGTATATACAGAGGCTCTCCTATACGGTACAACATTAGGACAATGCTTATTCTGAAAGGTAAAGCTGACTGAGTACAAAAAGCTGAGGAAAACAAAGTAAGCTGGCTTAAACCAAGATGTTCAAATCTAGATACCTAAGGCTAAGCACCTAACAGTTGTACCTGTAATACCAGTGACATAAATATTGTTTTTAGAAGTTATTAGAGTTTTAGAGGCATCATAAGTGGCTTTCCTGACAAAAACTGATTTACCAGTACTGTCTATCTTGCAGTATATTATATTAATTCTTAATAAGAACGCAATATAAATTAAGTAAAAAACAACCGTGTAAGAATCAATTTTACTTGCCTCACCCTTGGGGCTGCCTCTTCCAGGGCTGCCCCTCAACTGCAGGCTGAAGAAATCTTCTAGCTGCAGCCACTTGTACCTGTCTGCTCTCTAGGCTGGACACTATTTGCAACTTCTGCAACTAATCGGTACAGTGCACAACTGGTTGTTCCAGGTAGTAACGACCCAACTGCACTGTGTATATGGTAGGTGTATTCCTATGAATGGGGTGGGGAGGGTATGTAGCATAGTGTAGGATCCAACTCACAGCTGGAGAAAGTATCTCTCTGAATGTGCCTCTGGTCTAGACTTTAATAGCCACCAGCAATGGCTTTAATCTAAGGAGCACATTGTTCTCACTAACAGTCTTACCCTCTTTTCAGATTTGGTAATTCTATATTTTAATGCACCATGTTTATTTTTACTAATTGAAAGTCAGGTTCCATTTATCCTCTGCTGATTAAGATAATCTCCTTTGATGGGCAAACAGCAAAGTACCAAAATTCAGTGTATGTTTCTGAAAGTTATTATGGTTTCTTCAGCTTCTACAAGTTTTCTTCACCTGGAAGCACATATACTAAAATCAAAGAAGTCAAACTAAGCTGTTTTTAAAAACTCTTTTCAGTAATTTTAGATTAATCAAGTGAAACTCTATTCTTAACATATGCATGCTTCAAAAACATTTTCAAATTCAAATATTACTAGACTGTATGAAGCATTTAGTGAGCAAAGTCATCTGCCACTGAAGTCTTAAATCCAGAGGTATTCTTGTACAAGCCCCACCTTCTAAGAGTACCACCAGTTAAACAACTTCTATTCCTATGCATCCTGTGAAAGTAAGACTGGAAAATATATTTCATTTCTGCCAGCAAGGCCAAGTTCCAGTAAGACCTGGTGTTTCTCCAAAACCTGGGAAAGAAGCCAACAGGGAGTAACAAAAATAGGTCCCTCCCAAGCAAAAAAGACATTGGCAAGTGCATGTATCTCTCTACATATCAACACTTACACAGCCCTAGCACATGCAAATATTGTCTTTGAGGACATTTCGTTTGTGATTTATGCACATAGCGGTTGAATTGTTCTCTAACAGAACATAGTTTCTAGCACTTGGGATACCAGCCACAGGATAAGACTGTTCTACTGTTCTATAAATCTTGTGGTTTTGACCACTTTTAAAAAAAACCTCCCATTCATATTCTCATACAGCTTGTAAGTACACTTACAGATAACGAATATGCTCTGTTATCTACAGTAAATACATTTATCTTATCTACTAACAACAGTGTCATGCTCACTCGTGTTACATGAAGAATAATCTCAGCCATTTTAGAATCAAGAATCTGTGCTAGATTAGGCTCCTGTTCTGTATTGCTCCCACAAGTGAGAGTGGAGGAACTCTCTTTCTGCTGCCTACATAGGAACCCAAGGCAGCCGTCTCCCTTAACTCAGATCTGTAAACCAGATGCCCAACGTTAGGCTGTGTGAGAACAATCATCTTACATGCTCACGTTCACCCTCACTAGATGAGCTGGGTAAGGATTCTCCTGGCTGCTCTGTCACTCTCATGCACCCAGAGCCTGAGTTAGACCTGCAGCCGTATCTTCCCCTTCAGTCTGTTTGCTGAGCCTCTAGGCACCTCGTTAGTTAGCCACATGCTAGATATAATGATAGCTGCTGCCATTAGGATGCCATTTATTCAAACATTTCAGACAAGTTTGAGAAAAAGCGCTGGATAATGTTATATACAAAAGATAACTTCACAGTCACAGACAATGATGATCACAAAACCCAGCATTATGGTTCAGGGCTTACTTTCAGACTCCCTTATCTAAATTAGTAGCTCAGCACAAATTGAGGGGAGAACAGTAACTGATTATCTTTTAGTTTGTCTTCCACTAAAATGTCAGCAAGTGGGCAAAGCTAGAGACAGAATGTTGCTCCAGACGGATCAGTGATCCCACATGCTACACCAAATTCAGAAATCTGGGATTAATGTATGTTACAACATTACTAAATAATGGTAAGTGGTTTGAATACACATGTGCAAACAGATGACTTTTTATTTTATCACTGATCTGGAAAACAATTAAAGAAATTAGCTTTACACTAAATTCTTAAAACTTCTCCCATTTTTTTCCCCTCTGATGAGCTAAGATTTTTTGTTGGCTTCAGACTTAGTAAAATTTTTAATTCACTGAAATAAAATATGGTTGAGGGGTTTACATTTTTATTTTCTCATTTAAAAACTGAAATGCCATGTTTTCAGAAGGATCATGCAAATTTTTTAGCAACTTCCTCCATCTAATCAAAACAATTCCGCAAGAAGCAACAGAATCACTTGGTCAATCCAAATCTACAATTTACTAGGGGAAGTTCTGACCAACCAACTCACACAGTTCTAGATTGGATAGATTTTTCCCTCTTAGGAATAGGCAGCGATTCTCCCTTCCTGTACTATGAATGGGAAACACTGATCCTCAGGTTTTCCTGTTCATTTTCTTTCTTAATCCTATAGATATCACTACCACCTCAGTCTTTTTATTTCCTTCTCTTCTTAGCGTTTTCTCTTTTCCATGCATTCTTAATTTCTATTGCTTTTCCCCCGAACTTTCTTCTCTTCCCCCCAGTGATCCCCTTGTTTATTTGCTACCTACAACACCATCCTAATCTCTGCACAAATAAGATGCTTCTGTGATCAACTGCAAAAGAAGTGATGGCAAGAGGAGGAAGAGGAAGATACGCACGTACAGGATCTGTTCATCTTTGTACTGACTAACTGAAGCCAGAATATTTCATCAGGAATGCTGCTCCCACATTTGCTGCCTCACTCAAAACTTGTTCAATCACTGCCACATTTCAGTTTTGGAAAAACTCAAATTGCCTTGGACGTGGAAGTGCTTTCCAGCACCCCTGAATCTCACTAGCTGGGATGCACCCCAGGTCTCCCTGGCCCCAGAACAGGAATGACTGCTCTGCAAACCTGCTGCTCTAGGTCTCTTCCTGCTCCATTCAATTCTTTTCTTGCTCTTCATAATTCAATCACAGTATCTGAAGTGGTTCAAGCTTCCAAGGACCTTCCTTGCTTTCTGAAAAGTGCCCAAATACCCAGGTCCCTAGCATATATCAATGACAGAAAGTTTGGGCAAATGCTGGCACTAGAGGATGTGTCAAAGTGAGGATAAAATATGTGCTCAGTGCTGTGGATGGCTGCTCAGCCAATGTCAAAGCAAGCAAACTCCACGTCAGCTGGCAAAGATGCTGCACATATAAAGTCCAGCTTACAAAGGTCTTTCTGGTTTTTGTCAAGCCCATAAAATAAAAGCACTCCATAACATAAATCAGAAAGAACTCAAAATCTCTCTCTCAGGCTGGTAAATAAAGGCCCCATTCCAGTTCAGCATTTTGTACAAGAGCCAAACGTGGCAAAACACCAGGAAGAAAGGAGATGGAATCTCCCTCCCCCAGAACCTTTTATACTTAGGTCATTTTAACGGATGCTGACTCAATAGACTCATTACTGGCCTTATTCTGCCTGCTTATCTGAAAGGTAGGCACTAAGTTCCCACTCCCCAGAACGATTTAACTTCTCCCCTAGCAAGCCCTATATCCAATTAATCTCCCCCTTCGTAGCTGCAACACTGACTTCAGTTTAAGATGAACTCAGCTGTGTATTTTTTTTTTTTTTATACAAATTCCCCGCCTCTCCCTCAACCATGAAATTTTCTCACTGACTTTAACTTGCTCTGACTGGACTATAAACCAATTATTTAAATCATTTGAAAAGCCAGTGTGATTAAAGAAATCTTTTCCTTTCATCAGTCTAAACTGATCTGTTTGGACACAACCAAACCATGCTCTCTTGATGTGAGGGAAGTGTTGCTTGGCTCTTCTTCTGTGTAATTTCTTCCTCAAAATATTTGCTCTTAATTAAGTTAATTGTTTTCCTTTGTCCACATTGAGTCTGTCAGGAAGGTAAACACACAGCTAACCTTAGCACACACTTTCCCAGGAAACAGAGTCATTAATCATTTTAAGAACTATAGTAGATCTAGGAGACATTAATAGCTTGCCAGTCAAGCGACCTACATATGGCAGGGTAAGGCTACAATCAGCACAAGAAATCTTACATACACAAAAGTAGCATGATTCCATCTGGTTCAAGTTGTCATCTTGCTTTTATCTCCTTTTGCTGAAAGTTTTGACTGCTTCTTTGACTGAGCATCTCTGTGTTAGATCCTAACAAGAGAGCAATTGTATACAGCAACACAGCATTCTCACACTGTTATGATTATGTGCTGGTGGGAACCTCTGGAAAACCAATAAGGGTGTATAAACAGCAATAAATTAGTTCCACCTTCCTTAATTGGTATGTGTAGAAGAAACAGTGCAACTGTGTACCAATCTGTTCTTGAAAAAAATGGTCAAGACCTGGGGATCTTTTTGCACATCCATCATGTCAGTAACCACTGTGCTTATCGTGTATCAACCACCACACAACACTACAGGCTTCTTAACCCTAACCTGTAACACTTCAAACAGCGTGTCCCTCTAACATGCTGGTTTGGACCCCTCTTCCAGCTGAAAAGCCCTCTCCATCGCAGGCATCACCAGGCGGCACTATCGCACAGCCTGCCAAGTGCTTTTCCAGTGCATAAGCAAACGCTCATGCTTTGGAAGATATGCTGACAACAGAATTGCTGATTATATTTTTGTTAGATAAAGTTTTGTCGTGTCAAAGGCAGGACAGTTTGCTCTCTGCTTTGCTCTTCGATGGAAATCATTCCTTTCAGGCGAAATTACTCCCTGGCAGCTGGATTCTGTAAAAGCAGGCACCCACCTGCTCTTTGTGACTGCTGTTCCAGGACTGACGTACTTAAGAAAACAAGTTACATTCAGAATACATTCACACGATGTCACCGATTTCTTTGTCACTGGGAAGTCAACCTAAAAGGTTCCATACATGTCTACTACTATTCAACAAAGGAAAACCACTATTCTGAGTGAAGGGTAAGGCTTCAAGCAGTCTGAAATTTCAAGTAGGCTGAAGTACAACTCAGATGTAACCTGCACCACTGTGTCTCTATTGAAAAACACACAAGTAAACAAAGCACACAAGACTCACTTTGAAGCACTAAGTAGATTTCTCTTAGTTCAAAATGGGGAGAGTGAGAATTTATGCTAAGTTTGTGTATATATCATTCTTTATACTTCAGTGGTCACCGTAGGTTGTTCAAAACCACATTCTGCTAGAGGCCCCTCCATCGGAGAGACAAGGAAACGCATTTTTGAAGTCAAACGAACTATGTCTTGGTGTGTTGTTGAATGCACATATCGTAAAACCATTCTGTTCTATAAATCTATGACCTCAAACAATGTTAGCATAGCAACGCCACTGTAAGTTGTGCAGCAGGCATTAACAATTACCACACAATTGTATTTTTCATAGAAGGAAGGGTAGAATTTGTGAAACATGTCCAGAAAATTCCCTGGAAAAGCCGGGTTTTTGTTGTGTCCTCCCCCTGCTTTTAGAAGTGTTGACTGTGCTGTTTCTGCTGGCTACCATTGACTTTTTAACTTTCAAAACAGCGAGTGAGATCAATGCTACTCATGCAAAAGGATCAAGGCGTTTTTTTTTTTTTTTTTAATTGTTTGCATGGATAACTACAGTAGTCATATTGTCACATGTCTGGTCAGATAAAACTCCAAGCTTCTATTAAGAACATACACGTATCAGTCTTGTGTACCATGATCCTTAGATTTCCCTGAAGGTAACAACGCTTAAAAGAGCGTTGCACTACCTTCAGTAGTGCACTACCTTCAGTAGTGCATCAAGCAATTGCTATTCAACACCTATCAAACACTTCAACACTTAGTGTTATGGACAGGGAACCAAAACTATTTTCAAAACAGCCAAGCCTACAGCTAACACCTGTGATTTTGTCCTGTTGTCTTCCTGGCTTCTCCATCCATCACCTTTCCATGTCTTCTGCCTATTTATTACTGAACAGAATATGAACCGCAGAAATCTACCACTGAGCACCGAGCATTCGTATACTTCCCTGATTACAATAAGAATTTCAGTAAGCAGGCCAACTATTAATCAAACTACTCATCTTTGTGAATCAAAAATAAAAAAGATGACAGTAGGGACCTATAAATACACCTACTCATTTATTGACACTCAGACTGGCTGGTACTTGTTTTCAAGACTTCCAAAGCAAATCCGATGTTTTGCAGGACACGTGCTCGCATTTCATTCTCTCAAAATCTACACTGAACTGAGGGTCTTAGTGGTCTACTGCATTAACTGTAAGATGTTCTACTAGTCAACTTTCAAACCAAGTGCATTAAACATGCAGGCTATGTGCATCCTCACCAGGAGTTACTCATCAGGGAGTCATCTGGTCCAGTATGTAATGATTTGCTGTGACCTTTCAGTACTTGATTTTGTCAATTATTTCTGAATACAAACTATGTAACTTATACAATACAGCAGCTAATGGTCAGAGTACATAAAAAGACTGATTATGCCACTGTTTCTTTGCTTTTTTTTTTGTTTCAAAATCATTTTGATACACTACATTGGTTTTACACTTGGTTTCAAGTATAATTTACAGCTTGTACTACTTGCTGAGGTGTAATACAACCAGCATTAATATACCATATCCTGCAAGAGTGTACCATCACACAGAATTAAACATTATTAAAACCTAATGATTGTTTCTAGCTTGTTATTCCTAGTGTAATATTTAGTACTCATGAAACACGCTAAATGAACAGACTCCCCCTTTACCCATAAGAGAGGCATGATACAGACAGCCTGAGGTTTAAGCATTCCCTGACCCTTACCAGCATCCCTCATGTCTGATCTAGAGGTGGTTAGTTCAGCCTCCAAATTCCAGTCAGTCCTTGACCTCTATGCTGAGACTGTCATCACAGGTGCCAATTAGTGAAAAAGCAGTTCTGCTGGGGAATTCTGTGACAGACCCAATCATGAAGGGCTCTGTATCCCATTAGCTCTTCCTGCACAAACCACCTCCTCTTTTTGACTCGCTCCTCAATAATCCTGCTTAATGTGCTGCAGAGGTTTAATTATCTTAGCTGTATTTGTGCACTGAAGTGGCAGTTCTTTACCACACCATGGACCTGTTCATTTCTCTACATGTCTATAGGTAAAGCAGTGATTAAGTTCAGCTGTATCAAAAAGGATAACACCAGACTTTAGAAGAGTTCTTTTCAGAAATATTCACATTGGGCCACATGCCAACTTGACCCTGAGCTCTAGGCTCATATTATGAGTTGAAACCATTAATGATTTTAAGAGGATTACTATTGCAGCAACTATCACCGCATTTAGGGGAGATTCCAATTTAGAGGTGTCCAGTCATAACCTCACAGACAGCAGCCTTGCTTCAGTGCTTCTTCAGCCAACCATGTAGTGTATGTCAAAATTCAGAACCTGTGGCTCCTCTTGTACTGAGTAGGAGCTTGTCTTTGAGGAAGTTATCAACCAGATGGAGTAAGACTTTTTAAGGCCATACGTGGCAGGATGATAAGAGACAACGGGCATACACTGAAACATGAAAAGGTTTGATTAGCTATAAGGAAAAATCTTTTTCACCATTAGGGAAGTCAAGCGTTGGAATACTTGGCCTAGAAAGGTCGTGTAGCTTCCACCTTTGGGGATTTTCAAGACAAAACCAGAGAAAGCCCCGAGGAACCTGTTCTTTTCCCAGTGCTGACTCTGCTTTGAGTAAGCGGTCATACCAGAGACCTCCTGAAGCCCTTTCCAATTTGGATTATGCTATGATGCTTCTATGATTACCATGATCATCATCTACATCCAGCTTGACTACTTAAAAACATCCAAGGGTGGAGACTGCGTAACCTTTCTGGGTAGCCTGTTCCAACGATTGTTTCAATTCATGCCTTTTGTCTCTTGCTTTCCTGCCACACACTCCTGAAAGAGTCCGAGTCTGCCTTCTTGATACCTATTTGCTCTGTACGTATCAAAAGGTTGCTATCAGATTGCTATTAAGCCTTCACCAGGCTAAAGAAGACAGGTTCCCTCAGTATCTTTTCTTAATATGAGCCTTTGTCCACAACCATTTTCATAGCCCTTCACTGAATTTGCTTCAGTTTATCAATTTTTTTTTTTTTTTTTACTGATAGACCCAGAACTGACGCAGTATTCTAGATGTGGCCTAATGAGTGCCAGGCACTGTAGTGTAATGCATTAATGAAATTTTCACCTTGCCATCGGTACCCAAAATGTTGCATCATTGAAGTTTTGGAAATCAGGTAACAATGAACCTCTTCTGTTTGTGTATGCAGAAATTCACCAAAGATGAGGTCTGAAGTATATTTGATGAAGTGAGTAATATTTTGAAAGAAATTAAGATATTGTTTCCCTTTACATCTGTCTGTTAATGCTACAGTATATCTGGGAAGTGATTAAGATGAGTAGGTCAATATCTCATTATGAGGGAGCAGCATACTTAGCGTACTTCATTTTTATATTTATACACTCAATATATATAAGTGTGTATATATATATATAATATTTGTTCCCATGTATTTCAAGTGCATTTGGAAGGTCTGTCACCCTAGACTTGCTAGGGATGCCATGGGTAAACAGCACAATTATCTTAAGATGCAGCGATAATGGAATTCAACTGCGCCGTGGCTTTCAGCAATTATTTCCAACAGACATGTATCACCTCCATAATTTCTGTGGGGCAGTCTATGTCAAATATATTCCCTACTTTTCTTACCCTGCATACTAATGCAACTACTCAGTTGCCCTCCTCAGCAAGTAATCTTCAAACAAAATGGTGTATGACCAAAATATGGGCAACTTTCAATAAGAAAGTGAAAGACTGATGTGAGTTTGTTGTTATCTTCAAAATCAAATCCATGGACTCACGCTGCTAGAGTTACATTTTTACTGACATCAAAAGCAATTGTTCAAAATCTATCTCATTCAGTCTTGTAGCTTTAGCCGATCTTTACAGTGACTACAAAAAAACCCGGGCACACACCTACCTTCCAGGACACAGCCAGGACCTAGACTGTTTTACAGACTAATGCCTTAGCTATTGATTAGATTCATCTTACTAAATTCTTCCTGCATGACCATTTAAATACAGAAGAACCTTCATTTTCTCTCCAAAATACTGCACAAACTATTAGAAGATTATAGTTTTTTGAGACAGCCAAGTGCCATTGGAAGTGCTGAGTGAAGTGAGCACTAGTTATGATTTACACAGCCCAAAGCTTGTCTTTGAAGAGTTTACTTTTGTTTACACTCATACGCTGTCACATAAAGTGACATTGGAAACACCCTAGTAACACCCTCTCATTTATAATCAGACATAAGGATGGTGTCCTACATCCTTGTGTAGCAATTACTGATATAAATCTTGCTTTTGGAAGGTAAATACTGTGTATTATTTCAAGTAGGTATTTAAGGAACTTTCAGCATAAGAACTAACATACCACAGTAAGTTACACACTGCATTTCTTACAAAGTGAAGCAGCAGAGCTACAGATGCATAATTTATTAACTACACTCCAGATAGATGTCTTGTCACTAAGATACGGATGCCAGTGCCGTAACTACTACATTTGAGAATACAGTACATGCATTTCAGGAGTCTGCAGCACTACATGCTGACTTTTCACATTGTTTCTAATTGATCATATGATCTATTTTTTTTTGCTTTTTAAATACTTTTCTAACCTCTGATTTGTAGTGGATTTTATTGTTTTCTTGTTGAAAAAGCTAAAAGAAATTCAAAGAGTATGAGGGCTGCAGCCCCACAGATCAGTAACAAGGCCATTTGGTCTCAACTGAATGAGGACTATAGCTCTGTATGAGTCTCTATATGAGCAATAACCACTGCTACCAATCCAAGCTTCTGCAATTGTTAAAAACATGAGATTTGTGACTAAAATATGACCCTGTGTTTCAGGGCTATCCAACTTATATCTTCAAATTTTAATCCATTAATTCAAGAACAACAGAATTACTAGTTCATTTAATTTAAGTTATTCAATTCATCTCCCTCAGTTTAAAAAACAAATACCACATTAATATGATGGAGGATGCTGGGGGAACAACCCAACACTGAAACACCACTAGAGTTCAGCAGAAAGATGCAAATAACAGCACAGATTGACTGAATAAGGACCTGCTTGGTTATGCTGAGCTGTCAATCTGCTAGCAGCTGTAACCCATCTGCACAGCCAGCCACACTACTGGAAACTATCAAGCTCCAGGTCACACTCCATGACAGGACTGATACTACTTTAGACTCAAAGTATGTAATAGGAGTGAGAAATATTTTCATGCTACTGGGAGTCAGAATAGGTTAAGACCCGAGTTCAGCATTGCTTCACTAAGAGCCTACCACAGTTTGAAGACTTGCTTGTCTATTGTATCTGTCAATTAAAAAAAAATAAGTCTATTTAGTGGCCGTTTCTTATTTCTGCCTGTAACCTTGAAAGAGTTAGAGATTTTAAAAGTGACATTTGCAGGGCAACACCAAACACTTCTTTCCAAGAAGCCTACATTCAGTATTGAATTTACAATAATGTAATTTTTCTGTATTTCATCATTAAAACATTTTCTATAAAAAAAACATCTTGTAGGCATATATTATTTTAAATATTCCTAACAATATTCCTACAATATTCTTAAGTAACCCAATTCCTAAGTAACAATATTCCTAAGTAACCCAAACAGCCTACAGAGAGTTTGCATTATACTGTACAAAATGCAGGAATAATCATATTCAGAGCCTGTACACCCTCCAAAATAATTCCTTTGAAGTTGAAAGAACAGAATTATTTCAATGAATGGTGCTTAGACTAAAATGTCTCTCTCACCCCATGAACCTGCTGTATTAAGTGCAGTTGAATGCCAACACACAGCTGCATCAGTCTAAATTCTGCCTTATGGACAGTATCCAGGTTTGTGACAACTTGGATATGAGACTATCAGGTCAAAGCCCAAGCCTGCCATTTCTTGTAATAATGCCAAGTGGAAATCATCCGAGCAGAGAGAGCTCAGAGAATGCTTTATGCATCACTAAGCCCTGAAACAGGGATCTGAAGTAGCTTCAGGTCCATATGTGGGTCCTCTGTTGCGGTGAATTACATTTTCATGCATAGTCTCTCTTCAGTTCATTTCATTATCAGCAAAGCAATATGTTAGTAAAGAGAATAATTTGTGAAGTTTAAAAATAAAATATGAAATCTATTTTAATTAGAAATTTTACTACAAATAAAAAAAAAATCACTATTGCCAGATTCAGGGTTTTGAATTGATTTAAAAAAACAAAAACAACAAAACCAATCAGCCTTTGTGCATGGACTTGGCTTTTGGATTTCAAACTGCTCAGTGATTATGCAGTGCAGGCTCACACTTTATGCATATATGTGCTTACATATACGTACACACATGCATATTAACAGTGGTCATATGTCCCTGGCAAGTTAATGAATGAAAACATTCTGGATGTTCCTGGCTTACACAACCTGCCGACAACAGAATCCCCAAGACAGTCTGTCTATCTTGGGCCATGCTTACCACTGACAAGCAATGAACACTGAATTTAATTTCACTGCTTCTATAAGGGGAAAATAAAAACAGCAGAAAGAAAACAAGTTATATTGCAGCCTAAGCTTGAATCATATTATAAAAATAGAGCAAAGCTACTTGTTTCATGTTTCAATTCCAACTACAGCAATCTTGAAATCTGAAAACCAGAACCACCCCCAAATTACAAGAAAAAGCTATTATTGAAAGATGGAGGTATTTGTGCAGTATCCCCCAGAACATTTTTCTATAGCCATTAATAGAATTTTTTTTTAATCAAAAGAAAGGTCTTCAGTACAGTCACTAAAAGACAATAGGTTAAAGGAAAAAAACAAAGATCAAGAGATGAAGGAAGCTAATGGCATCTTGGGTCATAAGTTACTTTTATTTGTATTTTAATGTGATGAGAGCATTTCTTGACATCGGTAGATGTTAATCAGAATCACATGCTCATTGATTAGGGTGAAAGTCTCAGATTTCAGAGTACTGTTTGCAGACATGAAAAATTCACAGTAGCTAATACTTTGAACAAGTGAGTAAATTTGAGATCAGTCCTATTTCGACTAGTTCTGGTTGATTTTTCATACTGCAGGGGAAATTCTTTGGAGAACTATCATGGGAGGAAGTGAAATAATTACTGCATAGAAAATATTCCCAGTCAGGTAACTACATTGTTTGTCTCTCGGGAAAATGCACTGACACACATTCAGAAATCTGATTAATAAACTAAATAAAAAGCCTTGCTGTATTCAAGACCAATGTTGCACTACTTTTTCTAACTCAGGCAAATTTTATCCCAGCACAGATTTGTATTCTACAGACTTTAAAACAGATTCTGGTGCAGATAGGGCACATTAACACAACAAAGATTTCATTACACATACTCTGCCTAAGTACTGCAGGCAGCTCAGTTGCTACAGGCATTGCACCAATTGTTGCACGGTCAGCAAAAGTCATCTGAGATGCTGAGTAAATTCTTAACAGCCATGGTGTGTAAGCAATACTCCTACCTAGCCACTTGAAACCTGGATTCAGTAACACCTTGAGAGCTGCAGTTACATTTTGGTTCCTGCATAGGCATACTCATTTACTTTATTCATACTGAGGAGTACTTTACTCTGTAAGTAGTCTCAATAAAAGAATTGACCGTTTGGAGTAAAATTTGGCATGCTTAGAGTCTCAATTAGAGAACAGCAAGAACTAATATAATCACAATAGAACACATTGTTTTAAAATTAAATTTGGGGAGATCTGGAGAATCAGTGAGCAGTACATTAAAGCCTGTCAGAATCACAGAGAAGGTACTTACCAAAACACATGAAAGGACAATATGGAAAATACAGAAAATAGGAAAAGTGAAAGGTAACTACATACATGCCTATGAAGCAATTACAAAGTAAATCTGCTGAGAAAGGAAAAGCAAGGTAGGAAGTTTTGCATTACACAATAAAAGCAATCCTCCTTTACCATCCCCCTCACAAATAATAAATTTTAAAACTTATAAATTGAAAGGTAAATTTCAACCAACAGAGGACTAAGTGATCCCTAGAATAATACAGAACGTAGATCACTTTCTTGTGCTTCAACGTTCTGAATCAAAAGCTGTCAGCTCACCTTCAGAAATAGTATGAAAACTTGCTACCTACACCAGGTTTCCTTCAAACATTATGAATTCTTTTATTGATTAAAAGCTTCCTCATTACTGTTAATTTAGATTACACAGATTCTGAAGACTTCTGTCATTTCTCTTTTAGAAGTACACTTAATGGACAATGTTTTTCTGTTTTTACTGTGCTAACATCAGAACAAAAGATATCAACACAGTATATTTAACAAACTGTATCCCTCAGAACAAACTCTTAATTAGAGTACCAGCTGCATCCAGCTCCATCCTTTGAGTGTAATGAGCAAATCAGTTAGGCATTTAAAAATCTATTTAAACTTGATTTAAATGTTTTGATGGAGAGAAGTGAACTGTGAATTCCAAAATGTTAATTTTGTTGAACAATTGGCTAAAGCTTGAAAAGAATAATTATGCAACAACAAACAGATCTCATCATACTGTATTAGGAGGAAAAACAGCCAAGTTCAAGTGAACAGTACGTGGCAAGAGAAGTTAACAAGGACAGGCCCATTTTAATGAGAAGTCAGTTTGCATCTATGTATTCATTTTTAAGAGCTACTCTCCTCATGTTCAGCAGAAATTATGTATTTGTTTTCTCTTTTTTATGCTTTTGTTTTCTCTTCCTTAACCTCAAGACCTGGTCCCATGGTTCTGTTGGAACTGAGATGCCACAGATTGCTAGAACCAATCGAGTGGGATCTGTGCTCTCTTTGGGTCTTTGCAGCCATGAAAATAAGACAAGCTGACAGCATCTGCAGAAGGAACAGCCTCTCTGGAGGTCAGTTTTTCAAAATACATGTGTATCATTTTCTTCCTGGGAGGGGGGAGCACATCAAATGAAAATAAATCAAGCAGTGGTCGGTGAATTTCAAAGACCATTGTTTAGGTGAATAAACTGGTTAAAAGAATGACTTTCTTTTTGTGTTTAAGTTTTAGCTGATTCTGCCCTTTCTTCCCTATTTTCTGATAATTTGTCCTGTTTTAAATAATAAAAACCTTGGTAGCTTGCTAAGTGCTGTAGCTCAGCAATGCCCTAGGCCCCCCCAAAAGTCACCTTTTGACAGCAGACAGTGGCAAGCTCATCACTTAATAGTCAGAAGAAAAACCAAAAGGAGCAGCTCATGTTCTAAGCAGCCTGTCATTCAGGGTAGCACTGTCCACTCCTGTGATTACATTAGTAATAAACCATATTCAGTGGATTTATAATCCCAGTCATCTACTAGACAGCTAAGTACTGTTGGGTGAGTGGAATATGGAATTGCATAGTTTCATTTCACATCACATAGGTAATGCAACATCAAAATAGGTAATTTTCCTATTTTCCTTTTTTTTTTTTTTTTTTTTTTTTTTTTAGAATTAGAACACTATACTCTCACACAAACTATAACTGAGAACCCTCACTGAAAAATAACCGCCTCCAGCTGTAAGTGGGGACTTCCTAACCACTGCAAGAGCTGCACTTGAAAATCAAGTCCTGTGTTAATAACTCTTCCAGTTTGACCTCATTAATCAAACAGATTCTAATGGATTGAATAGCTATATAATATCTCACCACAATGGAACTAAAAATCATCTGGGGAGAAGGAGGACTGCATAAATCTTAACAACCCAGGTTATATTGTCAGAGTCTCACAAAGTTTTGCACCACTTCAACAGCTATTTAGACCTAAAATTCTTGTTGATAAGTTTCAAAATCTGAGTCCAATAGAGAAGTCTTATAAATTCCAACTATTGACTTACTCTGGATGGTAAAGGAGAATGAAGTTATATGTCTGGAATTACATTTGCGGTAACCTATTACCAGGTTATAGATAAAGAGATGGTTCCAAATAACAAAAAATATCATACAAGATTAAATACTTTTTAGGGATTAAGATAAAAAGAATAGCATATAAGACCTTTATGCCAAGTTTTCTACTTATCTGGCTTCCCTATGATTTATGTATTAACATAAACCAATATATTCTTACCTTCTAATCTTAGCAATAGAAATATAACTGTCAGCAGCTTCTTTGACTATCAGTTCAGTGTATTTTCCCCCATCTGTCAGCACAGCAGTGCAATAAACAGAGACACAACAGTCTAACTTAGCTATGAATATATAGCAAGTAAATCACTCATATCAATTTAAGTTCAATTGTTATGGTTGGAAAAAAAAAAAAAAACCAAACCCATGTATTAGGCAACTGCTAGATTTGACTTGAACGACTGATCTTCCATTGCAGCATGAAAACAATGTGTTTGAGTCCCTGAAGATCTAGGCCTAACAGCACGACATCCTGTTCAGTATGCAAGTAACCATCACCTTCTTGGGAACAGTAACAGATTAAACAGCACTGAGTCCTCAGCTATGCAACAGGTGCTGGCACATCGCTATTCCCAGTAACATCCGATTTCAGCTGTAACTAACTTATGTGAAAAGAAAGCTAAAAAGGAACCAGCTTTCTGCCCTGAGTGTGGGGGAAGCATTAATATGAGTTCATGTTTGACATAGAATAAAGCAGCCTAAGGCTTCTGTAACCTTTCACTGGTATCTGAGTAACCACCAACTAAATACGAACTGGCTCTGAAAAAGCAATTGTGTCGACATAACTAAAAGAGGTCAAGCTTATTAATTAAAGAACGATGACTGTGCAGCTGACAGAGTTAAGTCAAACCTGGATATCTTACACCACAGAGTAAACTTGCATCTGTTAGCAGAAGTGTGTGCAGACAAACCCTAACTACATACCCAGCTACACTGACCAGACAGACATCCAAGATCTTTTTGATGCAAAGTTTGGAGTTTTAGCACTTAACGTCCCTTTGTGATTTGTCCTTAGTTTCCCCATCTCCTGTGTGTCCATCAGTGTAAGTATGATGATAATATTTACCTCTTACAGACATAGCTTTTAGGTTCATTATTCTTTAAATTTCCAAAGCATTTCAGGAGTTTTCTTTACGTTCCTCCCCCTCTCCAATTAGCACTGCACCTTTCTTTGTAAAATATTCCACTCTGTTTGGCTTTACTCTCCATCCAGCCTTTCCCAAAAACACTGAAGGAAAAGAGCAGAACTTTCCAATCCAGTGTTTGGAATGGTTCATAATTAGGCAAAATGTGTTTACTGACACCTCTAGCAATTGCTTATTATGAAGAAACTGAAAGCACAAATGAAGGAAAAAGAATTCAGGAGGTCACTAACTACAGAGCCATTTGAGACTTACAGACGTAACAAATAGCCTTCTGGAACAGGAGAACTCCGGCCACACAGACCACCTTCTTCCGTCAACTGTTGAGACAGTTTATTTCTGTCATTCCTCTTGACCAAAACCAGGTAAACGAATGGCTTTCCAAAAGTGGAAACATTTTACATGTTTCAGTTAAAATGACTATTCAAACATGAAATGAGTGGCCTGGGCAGACAGTCAAGAAGGGCACAGTAAGGATTTACCTCTTACAAACTTTCCTCTGACGTGATTTTACTTAAGGACATATGCTTTCATGTGGATTGTGTGGTTTCTTTTTTAAGGGGAGAGCCAAAGTTTGGAGTGTAGAAAAGTTTCAAATCCTGTAGTTAGAGAATGCTTTTGAAAAAGCAACACATGGCTTTCACTGGCTTCGCTTTTCCAGTAAGAAAGCGCAGTGAGTCTAAGCAAAGGAGAATAGAGGGGAAAAACTGAATGCAACTCCAGACTACAGCTACAGCAAACCTGACCACAAAAGTTTACATAAATATAAAAGTTTACATATGAACAAGAAACAATCTTGCATCAGAGCCAAGTTACAATTAAAGCAATGGAAAATGAAATGACTGGAAGAAAAACATTCCAGCATGTACCAATTAATATCAGTATTTTACAAGGAGGAGGTGGGTGATGTGGAGAGTTGAAGTACCTTCAATTGTATCTTATTCTTTCCCAAACAAAAACCCATTATTCACATCTTGTATTCTGTCAGGACACAGCCCTCCAGAACACTGAGGAGCCACAGCTCTCAGGAAACTGCAGGACAACTGATGGCTTTTCAGCACCTTACAGAACAAAAATATACAATTGTATTGCATTTATGAACACAAACATTACTTTTTCAAATCAATGAACCCACACGGCAGATTTTTGAGTGAGGTGTACAACATGCAGGCTGTGGAACCTGAATCTGACCCAAAGTCAATTGAATGATTCCTATCAGTTTCCCTGGGACCGAGATCAGGCATTTATGTGTTTTTGAAAGAGGCCAGATTGACAGCCCTGGAGACCACAAGTTCTGTTTATCCACATAACAAGCACAGTACAGGCAGGAGCACGCGGTCTTAACACTGAGTCCCTTGACAGGGGGCCTCAATCATTCACTGGAAGAACAGCTTTTTCAGGTGAACAGGGAATTTAGTCTGGGCAGCCCATTTACCCCTTGGCCTCTCTGCTGAAGCTGCCAATTACACTCAAATGTTGGCAACTTATTTCTCCTTCCCCAAACTATTGTCACCTCCAGTGATGCAGATTTAATTGAAACATTGTTGCTGCGAGTTGAAAGGAGGATTTGTAACTTACTCCAACCACAGCTGTGGCTAACTTGACCAACTGGCTTTGCAGACTTAGTTATTATGTTATCATGTTATCATATAAAATCAACTCAAAGTGTCAATAATCTTCAGAAAGCCCTAAACTTGAAGAGAAGGTAGTACCCAGTGCTTAAGATAGCATTTATTTGTATGTACAGTATGACAGTGAGAACAGTCATCACTAACATCTTTGGTTGGTACAAGGGGATTGATTGTTGTGCAAAGGGCCAGCACCAGCACTGAAGTCCTCAGGAGTGCCTTACAGCCCCATTCTGTCAGCTACTCATTGAAAGTTTTCAGCCAAATTTATCTTCCTAAAGGAAATACATGAAATAAGGCATTTCAAATAAATCAGCATAAAAATAATCTCTGCTAATCTGATATATTTTTCCATCTAGAAATTATTTCACTTTCTGATACATATTTATTTCCCCCTCTGAATTTCAGGCAAGACTTCCATTATGGAAAACAAATATAAAGAAACCAGGCTTTACTGAATGTTATCAGTTACACAGATGTAACTCCAAGAATCTACAGAAATCTGATGTCGAGTGGAAGCATTCTGCATTTTTTTTTTCCTAAAGAACAGAACTTCACCATATTGAACTCCCCAAAAAGAACAGTGTTGTGTAATTCAGTCCTACAGCATTTCCTAAAAGGGCACTAAAACTCATGTAATTTTCTTTCCATTCTTTCATCATCTAAGCAAGTGTTTCAAATAATATCATTCCTGCTGAAGAACAAGTCTCTTCCATTTCCTCATTTATCCACCTCCAACCTTCAGCACTCTTCCACCTGCCCTGTCCCATGTGGCTGCAAACAGCCAGCTCAGAGGTGAGGAATGCAGCTCTTGTCTCTGTAACCCACAATGGAGCTGACAAAGCTCACATGAGGTGTGCGAGAGTCATGTTCCCCAGCTCCGTGACAGACTTTCGGGCAACTGACATCAAAGTCAGCCCTGCACAAGGATGTAAGTGGTTTCAAGAGAGTCTCTGGCAATTTTCAGGATGTCAACTAGCTTTCTAAACACTTACCTCATGCTATCCAGCCTTTTACCACCTAGCTTTGACACAATGCACGCACACACACACAGAGAAAGCCTTGCAGCTCAAACTCTTCAGCACATGCAGATGAAGTCAATCTAAATAGTTGTCCCCTAGTCAGACTCTACACTGGGGCTAAATCCTTCTGCCCTTTAAGAAAGCTACTGAAAAGAAAAATGCCCATTTAGAAAGTAAGGGTGGTGCAAAGAAGTTCCTGTCTATCCTCTCCTCAGTTTACAGACATGTCAGGCTCTTAAGAACAAAAGCCAGGAGAACTTCACAAAATAGAGGAGTCTGGTTCATCTCAATATCCCTCCAGAAGCTTCCCCTGATGGCATTTTTCCACTATTAGATTAGTGCTTTTGTGCTCAGCCCAGTCAAAACTGCTTATGTATCTGACTCCTGCTGAAAACAGGAGCATGTGAGTCGGGGCACCGAACATCCAGGTGTAAGGTTATTTGCATTCATTCTCACGGGAAGTCTGCAGCAAACACTTAACTTCCCTTCTCTTCCATCCCTTGCTTCAGCCCCCATTTGCCCGCCCATTGTTTTACTAACACTCTTACAATCTGGGCCAGAGTCATCTGTGTGGTTCTGGGAGCAAATAGCACCATTAAAAAAAAAAAATCCTGCCTCTAAATTCTTTACATTGCCCACATCTGCTTTTGTTGCCTTCCTCAGAGATAAGATGAGCTCTACCTCCTGCCACCTTTACGGAAAATATGTAATATTAATACAGCCTTTTTATTATTATTTACTTTCTAAATGTGGACTGAATTTCCAAGCTGGCAAAAAGTAGGTCTGCAAATACTTGCTGAAATCCAAACTTGGTTTTCTTTGCTTGTCTGCACCACTGTGAAATTCGAATTACCATGCCACTGGAGCACCCAACTGAAATCCAAATAGGTTTCCACTTTCCTCTCAGGATACTAAAATTTTCCAGCATCCTTGACTAATTTAAGGATTAACAGATTTTGGGATCATGGCCCAATGTAAGGAGGGGGCCCAACATCTAAGCCAGTGGCAGCAGGGAGCTGTGAGTCAGAGCGTAGAGCAGAAGGGAAACTCTAGCTGGCATACCTCAGCACTGATAGCTGCTGCTGGCTGGAGGCCTAACGTTAAGCAATGATAATTGGGACTTGAGAGGCTGTGAAAGGAGACTAACAGCACCATCCCAGAGTCTGCATCACTCCGACCCGAGGGAAAGGCAGAGCCTGAAAGTCACCTCCCTTGAGGGATCCTAGCTATCTATTACAGAAGAGCCAAAGAAACAGAGCCAAAACCAGCACCTCTGTGCTCACAATATCAAGTCATGTGCAGCTTGTAAAAGACAAAGCAATATGCTGTGATATCTAGATGATTATCACATGCCTGTCACCAGGCTGTGACAGTCACATCCACACCTTTCTGCAGTCTCGTGTACAAGCAGGTAGACCTGGCATAACTTGATCAAAATTAATGAGATTTTGTTCTCAGAAAAAGCAAGGGGATCAGAATAAGGCTCAGCACTTCTGAGGAGGAACGAATTCACCCCAAGATGACCGGCCTTCAAAGCAAGCCCATTATCAGTACCAGACAAGGAAAGAGTAAATAATCCTACTTACAGTTCATCCCTAGTTTGGTAATTGCTGGCTAAGGAAAGATGTCCTTCTGATTTACACAGGAAAAACACACTGGTCAGGCCTCTCTGGCTGTGGGGAACATATGCAGGGACTTGTTGCCACTGAACCGCATTTGTCACAATTACAGAATTCAGTGATTTTGCTGGAATTGTCCAATCTCTGTTCCCTGTTCCTGGAGTCCCACAAAAAAAAAAGTCCTGTTCTCACATCAACTCCTTTCTATATGTAATAGCCTTTTGATCACAACACTATTTAAAAATATGGTACATTTTGTCAAACATAACTTAAACTCTTAAGGTGACATGCCTCTGTTACCTATGCAAAAGCAAACATTCAAAAACTCCCTCCAAAACAAGGACACATACACAAACCTGAATGTTTACAGTACGTTCTCCTGCTTGTCTAAACAAGACACCTAAAAAAAAAAAAAAAAAAAAAAAGAGTCTGAACATGAAAACTGTACAGCTTCAGAAAGATCTGCAGTGCCTCTAACCTTGACTTTTATCCTTCTACTAGATGTCATTCAATAACTTGCTCTCCAAGGAGAAACACGCAGCTACAGCATATACTCCTACAACATGACTGGCAGGAAACTACATCATAGGACACAAAATGTGACACAGAAGTAACCTTTTGGCTCAGTGAAAATCCCAGTTAGGTCAGGCAGCAGAGAGAATTTAGACAAACCTGCAGAGGTCTGATACCTTTCATCCAATAGAGGCCTACAAATGCAAGTCAAAACATTGCAATGACATGGTTGCCTTGGCACAACAGTGAATCCCAAATATTTCTGCATTTCCTCAGGATACAGCTCCATTAATAATCTATCACTATCCTTCTGGTTTTTGGCAACTGACATTTTTACTGCCTCACGTCTGTTACTCATGTTCTTAAAGCTACAACGAGTCCCAGTGCATATACTGTAAAAACATCAGGTGAAACCACAGAGGTTTGATTCTTTCATACTGGAAGATGTATTTGGATTGCACTTCAACCCAAGATCACTGGACTAAACAATACTCTTTACATATGTTAGTCAGCATGAGCAAAAGACAAGTAAAAACCACAAAACCTTTGAACCATAAAAACTTTGAGAGTGTATATCATGCAGGATTCTGGATTTGGTCTGACCCTTGGTTTTGAACACTTGTTTTCATCTCTCTCACCAGCATCACTTTCACTGGAACTAGTGTCAAATACACTAGAAGAGCTCTCAAGATGCCAAGGGGATTTTAATTATCTGAAATCACTGTTGTTTTTTCAATGCAAAGGCAGTCTGAGTTTAGCACAGCAAAAAAAATTATTCAGGATACCTGTTCTGAAGAGAACCAGCAGCATAGGCTGTATCGTTTTCTTTCCTGGCACAGTCACTGCCCTTCAGTACAACACAGAACACCAAACTCTAAATACTTCGTCTGTAGATCATCAGAATGGTGCTGGCTCTGGATTCTCTTGTCATTATCTCTTTGCCCTATGCAAGCCTGAGAAACTTCTGTAACAGCAATTCCCAAGTTGTGGTCTACAGCGATCTGCCTTGCTCTCCTCCTCCTTTCCACAGAAGCCCTTGGAAAGAAAGAATATGCACCAGCTTAGCTCTTGCAACATAATAAGATGAGGAGATCAGCCAGCTGGAAGCTTCCCCTAGAGATTAAGCAAGAAATGAAAGTTAAATCCAACAAGCACCAACTTGAGGCCTGAAGTTGCCAGCCAAAAATAAGCAGCAGCAGCCTTGAAGTGAAGAAAGAAACAAGACAGCTAACTGGCCAATCATCGCGGCAAAGAACAAAAAGAATGAAGCGAAATAAATGGAGGACAAAACTCACACAATTATTTTTTTTTCCTCACTTCAAAGGTCTAACTGTACAGAAACACAACTACAACCCTCCACAATTGCTGCAGGCATCTTCATAGTGAAAGAGAAAGTAGTGTCCAAATGGCATTTAAGAATGGCTCCCTCAAAAAAAAAAAAAAAAAAAAAAAGGTCCCTGAACTGAGCCCTTAGAACAAAGGTTGAAGAAAAAAACTTAAGTAAAGATACAAAAATTGTGGGAATGAGATGAAATACAACATGGATTTAGCAGCAGTAGATCATGCCAGACTAATCCAGTATCATTTTCCTAAGGTAATTAAGGGTCTAAGGAAATACAGCAAAAAAACCACAGCAGACAACCTAGCAAAACTTTTAGGAGTCATTTGAGAAAATGTCACATCAGAAATGTCTTATTACTAAAGATAACCAAGATGGAGATTAATTCGACTGGCGAGGAGCTGCCTGAAAAGCTTGATTTGTGTTCACAAAAGCTCGAGTTCTGGATCGGCCATTTCGTATTTTCATTAACATCCACAGCAGAAGAGTGAGGAATGAACTAAGAGAACCTGCTGATGACAAAACATTGGAAGGCCTCATTAATAAGACAACTGGAGTCATCATACAGGAAGAAGTTGGTAATTTGTGACAGGAATGACAGAACTAGGATGTAATGTATCTTGAATCTGTTATTTATGAAATCTGACATGGGTTTTCATACAAACAACTTCCAAGTAGTAGATCTAAATGAATGAAAAATGATTGGGACAAATTTCTTTTTCAGTTTCCCCAGCAGCTTAGTGCAAGCCCCATGAATAAAAAACACCTGAAGTTTTAGTTTAAATCTTGTGATGCAACAAACAAAATGTTTGCAGAAATACAAGATACATAACAACACAAAAGCACAAACTTGATTTTACAGCACAGAGTATACAGAACAAAGTTTTGTGTTTTCTTCCACACTAGACATAAATGCAATCATCCTACAGCTCCACACTGCAGAAATAAATTCCAGTAGGTATGTATGTATTTATTGCCCCATACATGCTAGACTTGTGTTCCATTACCCCTGAAGTGTATGGAGAACTGCCTTGAAAATGAAGCTAGCATGAGTTGAAACCACCTTGTGAAACATCTAGGTTTAGGCAACAGATCCAACAAGGCTTCAGCCCTTGAGATGCAACTGTGAAATCCAAAATGCCCTAAAGTTCACTTGCAATAGCATGAAAAGACTTTTGAAGTACAGGGGAGGATGAAGGAGAAGAGAGGGAACAGTGAATACAGAGGGATATAACTAAGCATTGTAGGTAATGAAGACATGGGTAGGTCTTATTTCCTTTTCGATGTTTCTTTGAGTTTCACCTTTTTACGTCTGTGAAGACATCACAGAAATCGGCAGAAGAAATTATAGCACCATTTTTCACAGGGGCAGAAATGCCAAGATATCTTTCACAATTTTAATATCAACTCCAGTAACATTTTCTTTAGTCTAGCAACCAGATTAAAAATAACCGTTCCACTATTAAATTTCAGCTTTATTTTCAACAAAAACCCCTACCATTTAAAATCCAAGATATTGTGGTATAGAACTGATAAACAGTGATTTCCTGTCAGAAACAAAAAGGTAAAGATGAAAAAGCGTTCTATAAAACTACTCTTCAAAATACTACACTTCTATGGATGTGAGTATAGCCCAGACTATGGTTACTACACTGCATCTGTCATCCCTCTGACTGAGCTTCCATGTGCATCACAGGAAGCCCAGAAAATCACATACCATAGAAAACTAAGTCTAATTAACCAGTACACTGGTTCATAGAGATGACCGGAACGTGTAATATTTACACTAAAATTTGTGCAAGAAACCACAGTGAAAACGCAAACTTGAATTTAGGGGAATATCTGGTGATCTTTGATAAAAAAGTCAAGAGCTTATGTAGAAGGTGGGTCCTCTGATCAGTTAGAAAAACTATTTCCTGGCTGTTGATAGCAAATTTTTGAGGAAGAAGCCTTGTTAATTCTGGTTTCAGATACCTTTTATACATATTTTTTTTTTCTGTTGAGTATTCCTGAAAGAGAAAACTTAATGTATATGGTGTTTAAGGCCTTGATTCTGTAAACACTTATGCACAAGAAAAATTTTATGTATACAAATGGCAGCCTCTCATTAAATGGGATGTTCACTTGCATGAGGTTGCTCATTCAGCTATTTAATATTATAACTAAAGCTAAACTACAACTACAATGACACCTGGAGTTTCTGAAACTAGCTCTATGTTTAGGGAATATTTTCCTAAACAATAGCTTGAATGGACACTTATGAACTGAAAAAACTTATTTGCCTTCACATGAGCATCTGTGTATGTTCCTACCTGGCTCTTTTTTTTCTCATTAGTTATTTTTAAAAAACTGCATCACTTTACAAGGATATATTCAGCTCTGCATCACTTGTAAACAAATCATGGTCTCCAAAGAAAGAGCAGAAAAAGGAAGAGGCATCACCCTTTCCCAGTCACTATGAGCCTCAAAACATTCACACTGAACTCTAATGCACATTATATGCCTAAACTGCAGTTGCTGAGATTGTAAAGATTAATCAAAACAGACAAGTGCAAACAGATAAAAATATGATAGAAAAATATTATCTAAATATGACAGAAAAATGTTCTCCAATTCATGTCTATGGAAACCTAGCCAGTGTCCCTCCAAACAAGGAGCAGAAGGAATGTCACGTGGTTCCACTGCATCTCCTGAATGCTCCCAAATAATAACACGTGCTCACTGAATAAACTGAAATTACCGGTATGTTTGAGACAATGAATTAAGTATTTATAGTGAATTACCTGTTTATCATTACTTAAAGTGTTAATACAAATCTTAAACTCTTACTGACTTCCTAGTGGAACTACAAACATCCATCACAGCATTCAGGAATCCTCACTGAAGGATCACACAAAGAGCCGTCTACTGAAAAAACAAGGGGGAAAACCCGTCTCTGGAGAACTCTGTCTGGTTTGCTTCAAATATTCTCCCTGCACTTCTCCATCTCCAGAAGACAAAGGAGGGGGAATCTTCTCCCTGATGCTAGTGTGGATTTAGTCTGTGTCTTTGTGTGTCCATGGAGACAATGTAAACACATCTGTTTTTGCACTTGTGATGGAATCATTTTACAAGGAATTCATCATTGCAGGGAATGAAAACATGATCTCAGGGCAGAAACAGGGAGAATTCTTTACCGCAGTGACCAAAACAGATCTGGTTTAGTTCATTGCCATCAATGCTTAGTGTCAACAGAAGAAAGACCAGTGAGTGTAAAGTCATAGCTTAAAGCTCAGAGCTTGTGTCTCTTAATATTTGAATTTGATGTTTAGCAAAATAATATTCTTAACTTGCAAGATAAAAGAAAAAATATAAATGCAGGATATTCAAGGCCATCATGTGAAATGCAACGTTCTAGAACTCTGAGGTGTCAATTATTATAATATTGTCACAGCTGTTATACATTGTTGCCCCTTTGTATAGCTACTACAAATGAATAATTCCCAGCATCTGACAACAAAGCTTCATCATAGAAACTATTTTGTATATGTTATTTGTGACACTTTTTTTTTTTTTTCCATTTCCTCCAACATTTATCCATTGCCAATTAAAGAAAGAGGAAAACACATTGCACTGTGTCAAAGTTATTTGTTCATCTTGTTAAACACACTTCAACTTCAGAACTGGCAAAGGAAAGCCAAAGTTTAAAGCAGCATTCATTGTTTCAATAGCTGCATGTTCATTCAGCGCCTGGAGCATGTTAAGCTTGTTTTTACCAGTTATAAGAATGTCCCATGTTCCTTGTTAACACACGAACATAACAGGGTTTATCACTCTCAACCATCACTGTCCGCAAAAGAAAGAAATAGGAAAACAAGCTACCCTACCAGAACTTTAGTGCTTTTAACAAAATCAAACCATTCATTTTAGAAAACGCAACACATTGACCACAACAACACAACCTTCAATATGCATTCCTAATATTCCAGCATTTTATTCATCGTTCCTGCTTGTGAAATCTTTAGCCTTCAATATGAAATAGTCCCATGATGCAGTAACCAGTTTTTGGCTGTGACTGCAATCCTAGAAATAGGAAGTTCTTGCTGTCAAGTGCCTTCTCTTAAATAGAAGTGATTACTCTTTGCCACACAAAGTCCTCCAAATAGTGAAGTAATAGAAATGTTTTAAAGATATATTGGAAACTACAAATACTACACCTTTTTTGATAGACTAGTGAAGAACTAGTAGATTACTTTAAAAAAAAAAAATAAAAAAGGTTAACACATATGCTTTACAAGTGGAAAGTATTAGCAATATTAAGAATATGGAAAGTAACTACTTTGTATATTTAATAGCTTATCATTTTAAGGGCCCTTGACAGGTCTACGCAATAAGCAATAAAATGTTATCCTTTAACACACATTATGTAGCATCCAGAGCTTCAGATTCTGATAACTGCAGTCCACCTTGAGTTTCTCCAAAACACTAACTGAAGATGGGATTTTTGATATCTTTTGTTTGTGCTGCTAAATAACTACTACCCAGACCTATGAGACTGAAAGAAATGTATATGTGTAGCCCCTGTGTATAATGGAATATTCATTCATATATGAAAGCTTTAGGCCCTTTCATTAAAAGCATGAGTACATTTAAATAAATCATCTTCATTTGTCTTTAATTGAATACTTAGTTCTCAGATAAGCACCAAAAATAGAGCAGGCATCTATCTACTCTGTGCGAGCCTCTAAATGAGTGACACTGCCTGCTGGTGCTTTGCAACATTCAACATTTTGGTTGTTATTTTCTTCCCTACTAAAGAACGCTATAAAAAGTTACGTAAAATTACTTTTGTAACACTGAAACGACAGAAAAAAAAAACTCCCTTATCATGGAAATCTCTTTGCTTTGCAAGACAAGTGGCAGAGTTAGATATGCAAAAGGGAATAAATCATTCAAATGCTTGGAGGCCTTCCCCCTACGTTTCTCCACCCCAAGTTTCTTTCCATTCATATCATATAATTAAGATAATAAAATAACTCATATGACAGAGTAGATAGGATGATAACAAAGTAGTAAGACATTCAGAAAACAGTACTAGGTAGCTACTCTAGGTCAGTTGTCTACAGTAAAAAAGTCTCTTCCCCAGAGAGCTTCCACCTGTAGCTTTTTAAGTTCAAGATGTAGTTATTTTTAATGTTCACACAAGTTTGAAAGAAGGTGTTCCACATAATGATTCATCCAAGGAAAGTAAATGCAAAGAACCTGAAGGTAGAGAAGTATACTTGAACAACGTTCTCTAGTTGAGCAGGACAACAGTTTGGAAACCTGTTCTGCTCCTAAGGGAGACAAACTGACAACATCTGTATTGCCTTCAATAGAACAATACATTTTGCATGTGCAAAAGGATCGATTCTTGGAATGTAAATTATTTTGTTAGTATCCTCCTTTGAAAAACCCTGTAGGTATGTAAAATCTATTTCCAAAATCTAGTCAAAATCCGATGAAAATGAAATAAAGTTTTCCATTAACTTAGATGGATACTGAATCAAACTCCAAACCATTACAACAAACACCTGCAAACCCAATAATTAAGATATTTATTGTTCTGCATTTTAATTCTTGAACAACGATGATCTGCTATATACTGATTACTACAATTCTTCTTTCCTCAGAATTCTGTTCTACTGCGTTCATTTCATAATGTTTGTTCTCCCCTTAGTGACAGCGTTTATTAAATGATGTATTCTGATTTATATCTAGCTCCATTTCCCACTAAGCTCGTTACACGCTTTATTCAATAAACTGTATAGCCAGCTCCCTAAAAATAAACATATGTTTACTTCTGAGATGTCACCTTGAAGGATTTAAATTCATCTGATAGAGAAGAAAAGACGTAATTGCAGGTAAGAGCTCAGACTTAGGTTTTGTCCCTTTCAATCTCAACACTTCAAAGTGGGCACAACAGACGTTCGTCTGACCTTCATGCACAACTAACACTGAGCAGATATGCATTCTTGGGAAGGATTACGCCTTCCTGGCAAAATAACTACCAACATTACGAGAAAGAATTAAAGTAATCACATGAAAGAAAAGAAGCTTAAGCATAAACTTATTAATATATTAAGTTTGTGCTTAAGATAATCTTGACAAGATAACAATAAAAATAGTGATATTTACAGCTGTCTGCAAAACACCAAGTAAGTTGAAAACACATGGCTTGGAACCATTTTGGTGAGAGGTACAAATGAACAGAAGGCATGAAGTAGTAAAGTGAAGCACAGTGCCCTTGTATTAAAGGATATTTCTTTGTTAATTATTTTTGGTTCTAGCATAAATTGCTCTGTACCTTTGCCCTACCCATAAATCAGACTCATTTAAGTCTTATTTTCTTTCCCCAGTCACACACAGAACATGCATCCCCTGGCTTCCTACTCTAAGGTAAAACTATTCATATCATGCCAATTCACGTTCCTAATGAACAGCACCTTACATTTCAGTTTTATGCAAAACCTATTGCAATTGATACAAAAAGGTCTTTGATGTCAGTGAACTTTGGATCAGTCTTCAAGCTCAGAGCCCAGCACACAAGTGATGTGCGAGCAGAATAAGTACCTTATACCCAGGAGCAGGCAACAAGAAAATCAAATGTCTAGAATTAGACAGCACTGAGGCTAATGAGGAGAACCTCTTCTGTTCCGGTGAGGGAGAAGTATCAGGTTCATTGTTTGCTATTTTTCTGATATGCAGGCAGGTTTCTAAAAATAAGCTGTTGCTTTGATTTGCTTTCAATTTCCTTAAGAGAAGAATTTTAAATCATATTACAAAGGTTTGGAAATGAGCTTCTGTGAGCAGCAGAATCCTGAATAGCATCCAGCTTCTCTCTAATTAGCTCACGGAAAAACTGGAAGGTGAGATTGCTAGTCCAACCTTAACATATAAGAGACTCTTCATTTCTAGGACAATAAAAGAGACTTTGTGAAGAATTCATATTTTTGTTTCAGTATTGGGCTTATCCACTTAAATGTTTCACATTTGTTAGCTTTGCAGCTGCTATTTTTATGCCAGTAAAACATCTCAGCTTTCAATATTTATTTCAGAAAGCTATCAGCCACCTTACAACAGGAATCCCCCTAGGCAGGAAGGATGTTAGCATTCATGTTGCAATTTAAACTGTTTAATTGCTAACTAGGTATGCATGATGTCCCATAAACTTGCAGAGACGTGTCACAGAGAAGATGGACACCAAGTCACGTTCTCTCAAAGGACAGGTCAGATGATTAAAGCTGAAGCCATTAATCATTTCACTGCTTGTTTGGGTTGGCCGTGATTTTTTTTACGCCTTTCAGAATACTTAGCTAAGGAATTTCTTGACATGGCAATACTTAAAGTGAAAAGGGCACAATAATTAGACCAAAGAATGAATGGAATTTGATTTTATAATGGGAATTTTTTGATTGCACAATGCATAATAAAAGGAGCTTATAAGTTCCTTTGACAAAACCACAAAACTCTCCTTGGAGAAGACGTGAAAACCTTCCCTCAAGTTTTTGCAGAGCAAGATAGAAGTCAAAATGCCTGAGCTACTTTTCAATAAAACAAACATTTCTTACTGTTAAACATAAAGCCATGGATTGTCATCCCAGGGAAGAAGTCATTAGTCAGTATTTACTAATGATCTTAAGCTATAGCTGACCAGCCTGGGTCTGACAGAGCCCAGCTCTGGGCACCTACTCAAGTTGGCCCTCTCGGATCACAGTAGCTCTTGTGCCTTTTTCAACTTCACTGGCAAAGCATCAGGACAGATCCCAGGGATGAATTAATCTACTATATAAATACATACTGTGCCATCTTCCCTCGGGAAAAGAGTCCCTGTTCACAGACAACTGTCATTCTAATGTAAAGATGCATTGATGCAGGAAGTGGTATTTAGTTACCATTTACTTGAATAGATTCCATAATTTTCCAGAAGGACATTCACAAGAAATGGCTTCCACATATTAACAAAACCTCAAAATGTGTATTTTCTTGATATATTTAAGACATTTTAACATGTCAGTATTTTTATATTTCATTCTTTCAAAAGGTCAAAATAATATTAATTTGGAGGAAAAACTAGAACTAAAAGGGAGGTAAAAGGACCAAGAAAACTTTTGGGCAGTGTAGTTTCTTCCTTTTTCTCTCCTCATTCCCCAGTTTTCAAACAGAAAGAAGTAATATGTTCACTATTTACAGATTTTAAAAACAGCAAACAACTATACTGAATCAAAACAAGACTTGACTCTCCTTCCTACTCAGCCAAAGTATCAATACCTTCACATCTATAAATAGGAAAACTGACACAAATAAGAAAGAATACAGTAGATCTAGGTCAGATCTATCCCATTCTATCTGAAATACCTTAGATCAAGTGCAACTGCTGCTCCTTAATTTCAGACACACGGAACAGAAAATTCAGATTGGGCATCTTGTTCAGCAGAGGAGTGCTTTTGCTAGGCAGCACTACGCAACTAGGTATGACATCGGTAATAATCTGAAGAGTCTATCTGTGTAAGGACCAACTGGTATTCTGAATTCCTTTTCTAATAACAGTGAAAAATGATGAAACACATACGCCAAGTGTGAAATCCATTATTTCCTGACAGACATTTCTCACAACAGCTATTCTCCCATACAGTAATACAGAATAGCCACACATTTTTCATCTCCCTCTTTCAAATGTGAGCACTTAAAGATAGGATGAGCTCATATTTGGGAGGTTAGTTTTCTCTTGACTCACTACAAAAGACAGGCAGCAGGACCCAAGAAAACATTTAGACAGAGGTAAAGTTAACCAAGTATTAATGCTGGATGTCCAAAGGCACAGAATAAAAGACTGCTCCAAGACACAATCAGGGAAAAGAACCTCAATATCAGGGCCCTGAGCACAACCTCCCCACTCCTGCAGGTTTGGCTGCCTGGGCTGAGGGCCAACAGAGATAGTGCAGCTGAGCGCTGCCTGTGCCTCTGAAGATATAAGCCAAAAATTCCATGTACAAAGCTGGAAGTTCAACAGTATATAGGACTTTTGAACCAACAAAGCCTGCTTCTGTGCAGCAGGATCAGATGTTCTTGACTGAGTAGCTGCATCAGAGAATGTTGAACAAAAGTAACTTACTGGACCTTGCTGAGATCCAAGTGTGGAATAAGCAGTACATGACCTTTGCTTTACCTATTAAACTGTCTTCATCTCAATCCACATGTTTTTTCACTTTTACTCTTCCAATTCTCTCCCATCTCACCAGGGGGGAGTGAGCAAGCAGCTGTGTGGTGCTTAGTTGCTGGCTAGGATTAAACCACGACAAACATTCATAGAAATATATCCTATCTTCTGTTATGTATAGTGATACTTAAAAGGTCCCATCGTCTCTTCAAAGAAGGCTACCCTCTGCACCCAGAAAGCATGCTGTAGCTAAATAACATACAAGAATCTATTGCTGGGCAACAATAATGTGTTTGAAAAGCAAGACTTCCCTTTTCTCCAAACAAGTCCTGAAAAAAAATCAGCAGTTAATAATGAAATATGGTAAATATTTCTGTTCCATGTAGAACAGAAGTCAGTTTTGCACTGAGAGCACTGAACACTGTGTGTACTCTTCTGCAGAACTGATTGCACAGCTGCACCTCACCAGCTGCTGTCTGTACGAAACCTTCCCTATGTGACTTCCTAGCAAACACTTTGCTATTTGGTATACATCTGGCAGTCAGCACTATATTGTCATCAACACCTTCTTCTCTGAGACAGTTTTCTCTGTAAATGCGAAGCCATCGCTGTAGTATCAGTAATCTTAAAAACATGGAGCTCCAAACCTCTGGAGAAAAGGTTCAAGCAAATTTTTTCTTTAACAGGCTTCTGCTGAGCTCCTCTCATAGAACAATTGGGTATGGCTTCACTGCTTGGACCAGAAGCCAGGACAATGAAACTGTAAGTTCTGTTACTGTAAATCAGCACAGTGATCTAGATTACTGTCGATCTGGCCAGTGCAGTTCTAGTTTATACTAAATTTAAGTTTTGATGATGAACACAATGCAGAGTCTACACCATCAAACGCAATACATAATTACTATGACCAAATAATCAATTTTGCCCTTTCGTATACATAATTCAGTTTTTTTTACATATATAAATAAATGTCTTTTACATCCATCATATAATTAACTAAGCACTTCATAAACATGAGAATGATCCATCACTCTCGTATAGCAGTTACCCAAACCTGTGGCTTTCAGAAATCGCGAGCTAATACCTTTTAGGGAAGAAAAAGTACAAGAGAATTCAAAAATGGCATTTTTGGACTGTTAATCAGTTTCAGATTCTTTATTCTTGGAGTTCAGAGCTTTTTTAAACCCCACCCAACAGTGCTAATATCTAAAACATTTTTTAGGGAGGCTCAAGACTCTGTATAAATAACTGTTTCCAACAGCTAAGACTACAAGTAAAACTCCACATGCACCAAGAGCAAGCCAGGAAGGAGATGTGAAGTCATACAAACAGGAGGTCTTACCCCTAGGAAATGTCAAAGCAAGCAACAAGGCTATCAACATGTAGTTACTGTTACTAGCTCTGCAAGCCATCATTCCTTCCTTGCATCATTCACATGAAAAATACGTAACATAATAACAACAATTCTGGTTCCTCACAGAATAATTTAATTGAGGTAATCATTGCTGTAAAGCCCTGGAGAGTTTATTATTAGAATTTATTTCTGAAAAGAATTTTATAAAAAGGACAATGTCATTACTCATGTGAGAGCATACATTCAAACTCAATTTTTGCTGCATCTTTTTTAGGTCATTTTGTTGGTCATGATTTCTCATCATAATATCTGGTGTTCTGGATATTCTCTAAGGAACCCTACCTCCTCAATATGCATCAACACATAATGTAAATTTTCAGGCAAGATTCTCACAAATCACAGTTTGGAGTGGTTTATTTTTTTTAGAGGGGAAAGGGGAGCATATTGCATTTTGCAGTGACCTATCTTTCATCTCCCCTGCCATCTTCCTGTGCAACAACACTGTTTTTGCAGCTGCTAACCTCCCTCAGCCCTCTTTTTAAATGAGTCTTGAATTTTTAAGAGAAAATTGGGAAGTCCTAAAGAGTTGGAGGTACACCAAGGCTATCCCACGTACTCATTCAGATATTGCTAATCTTTTGTCTCAAGTATAGACACAAACCCGGTAAGTGCAAATACAACTAGTTAACTGCTGAAGTATGAACCTGATTAATATCTTCAGCCAGAGTTCACTGCTGATGAAGTTGGACAACAGGCAATTTACATAGAAAAGAGCCCCCTTTTCCTTTCTTTCAGACTCCATAGTCAACATTCCAAAATAGTCCTGCTTTTTAAGAAATAGTTTTTATCAGTCACAGAAGCAGTAGGGAGTGAGGAAAGAAATGATGATCAAGCTAAATGAATATCTTGGAATTCAGGCTTCAACCTTGAGTGGATGATGTCAGAACTGCTAAGCTTTGGCAGAAATACCAGTGTGGAAAATTAACTAAAGAAACAGATGGGTCTGCTCACTGATAGAGTAACCTTTCAAAGGGAGACCAACAGCAACACACACGATGCAAGCCACAATCCTGTGCCTTGTGCTTCATGCTGCTGTGAGAATCTAACTGGAGCTGTGAAACAGAAGGATACTGACTCTGACACACCCTCTACATAATCAGATCCCTCTACATCCAAATTAACATTGACCAAAACATCCTACCCATCAGTACTGCGTTATGCTGAATAAAAATTATTTCCACTCCGACAAGCTGATGCACTGTGAACAGGACTGAGAAGCGATGACCTTGTTCTAAGCAACAGCAGTGGCTTGGAGGACCAAATCTACTGAAAAATATGGGAATTCAGTCCTCAAAAAAGTTCTATGACAAACTGATTAAGCATTCACAAAGAATTAATCCCTTGGCTGCAGTACAGAATAGTGTAGGAAATAGTTTTTCCGTCCTGTAGAAATCTGAACTTTAACTTTCTTAACTTCAAAATGAAAAAAGAAAAGCAGACAAACACACCAAAAAGAGTCCAAAGTTTAATGCTGGCCAGCTAGCAACTCTTGAATCACAGGCAGTTTGCAAGACATTCAGGTATCATCCCATTGCAGTGCTAAGTCAAGCGATAGCAATGAAGCCCTACTGACAGAGGGACTGCTGAGAAATTCAAATTGCTGGGCCAGTGAGCCAAGTAAGCTACTGAAACCAGCATCAGCAGGATTAACTATCACCTGGAAATCAGCAATAATACTAAAACAAAACATGAGAAATCGTTACAATCTTCTTCCTATAAACTCTTCTTCTATCAAAGCCTCCAAGTAATGAAATGCAAAATTCCGTGGTTCTGTTTCAGGTAGAAGCCTTAGTAGGTGACTATCGTAGTTCACCCCTGTGAGTGAGAGCCCAAGCTACACAGTCTCTCTCACTCCACCCACCCTCCAGTGGCATAGGAAGGAGAACTGGTAAAGAAAAGAACATAAAACTCATAGGTTGAGATTAAACAAAAAGCTTAAGAAAACAACATAAGAAAAGAACACAAAGATGTGAAACAAATAAGCAAAAAAAACAGTAACAAAAAATACTTAAGCATATAACTTACAGTACAATAGCTGACTGTGGATCCCAAAGCCTCATTCCCTCCCAGGTAGCAGAAACCCGCCCTCAGCGCCCTCCTCACTTATATACTGAGCATGGTGGCCCATGGGATGGAATAGCCCTTTGGCTAATTTGGGTAAACTTACCCCAGCTGTTGGCTAATTAGTAACCTATCCCAGCTGCATTCCCCAGCCACAGGTGCCACGAGTTCCAGTTCCTCTCCCAGCTCAGGTGAAAATGGACTCTATCCTAGGCAGAACCAGGACAGTGGCCCTCAATCAAAGAAGGGTGCCCCTGCAAAAGACATTTCACAACAGAAATCAATCTTATTAAAGGATAGATAAGAGATTTTTATCCAGACTGGCAGAGCAAAAATCAGCCGTGTGTATAAAAGATTACTAACTTTAACTCAATGCAAAAACTAATTGAACTTCAGGACAAGACAGCCAATGTTTTCCCTGGTAATAGTATAAAAATAAAACTGCCCTTAAAGAAAGAACAACCCCTACACTTTGCAAAGCCTGTTTAGTACACAGTACAAGATTTTCAGAGGGGAGGCAATTTAATAGAAGCGAACGAGGTATCTCTAAAGTGCTAATAATTAAAAAGAATGAGACTGTTCATATTTGTGGTGACTCCAAGGTTACCATTATCCAACATTGTCTGACATGTTCTTTCCTTTTTGTAATTTAGACAATGGCTTTGCCCTCATTGCCATGGTTAACACTTCATCAGTATCAGTGAAATCAGCCCCTAATGTATTTTCATGCTGGCTCTTAAACAGGAAAGGTAAATAAGCAAACACAGGCACTGTGGGTACGGGGCAGAGTGCTGCAATTTACATTGCAGGGAGAGTGGCTGTTGCATCAGAGAATGCTAATGCCAGCGCTATGGTCCCTATGCCTCCCGGTTAGGTCTATACCTCATTATGAAGGGATCATATGGATACAATAGAATCCATCTAATCTTTTTAACTACATCAACAGAAAATGCCAGGCTTAGCTCCATAAACTTACTGTTATGCCAGCAGGATTCTGATACACAAAAAATAACATTTAAAATTCCGCAAACAATACATAAGTATTCTGGCCAGTTATATTATCACCAATTGGTCAGTTTAATCTTTTTTTTGAATCCTAGATAAACCAGTTTGTTTCCACAGGCAAATAAGTTACGCTAGCTAGTGTTAAGCATTAAGCTATCTCTTAATTTCATTCCATTCCAGCTTTCATCATTTTATGGGAATAGCATCCATTGATCTGATTAAGAGAAAAGAGAACCCAATAATTCACTGAAACTTTTCAATTTGTAATGATGACCAGCACTGAAATCAAAGTTCTGTCTGGTTAGCATAGGGACCTGGGGAAAAAGGGAATTGTATATGCTGATATGCATTTTTTGATAGCAGAAAAATAGGTTATTGCTGTTCCACTGCAAGTGGATTATTAATCTTCCTGTGAATTTATGATGCTCAAACAATGACCAAAGAAATATTGGAGATATTTATGAGCATATAACTCCGGAGAAAAATGTGTTCATTGCGAGGATCCAGAATACACTCTCCCACAATTATTTGGCATTAGAAAGAACTCCCTATATCTTCCTTTTCTGTGATACATCCACCCATTTCCTTATTGCTTGTTTCATCATTTGGGTTTTTATTTTACAATGTCTTCTAGTGCATTTGTGACACTGAATGATGATATAGCAAAAATATTACTTTCTTAGCATCATACACAAGAGGCAAATGCTTCTTTGCTCCAAATCAGCACATCACCAACAATAAATTATCCTGCTACTATGTGCACTAAAATGGGGGGAGGAAATATTAAGAATCTGTCAAAACCTCTGTGTAAGACTCGTTTCTGCTGCCTTAAACCCACTTCTCATTCTGCCCACTGGGAAAATAACCTACTAAATGCTGAAAGGATTCTCTCAGGCAATAAGGACAGACTTCACTCTTTTGATTTTCTCTTCAGCAATAATGAAGATTCAAATTAACTTCAGTATGTACAAATATTATTCCTTTGATTCTCTGGAAGCAGCATACACAATATCCCCTGAAAACTGCACTCCAAAAATTAAATATTTAATTCATAGCACAATGCCTACTTCAGGACAAAATGCCAGACTCCTGAAAGCCTCTCCTCTGCTGCTGAAGGATTGCTATTCCTAGAAGAATTCAGCTCTGTAAGATAAGTGTTAATACATTATTTCTGTAGGTCTCCAGGGCCTGAAGTTTGAATTTAATGTGAACTGAATCAAATAATTTGCTTTTTATCAGCATGGTCCATGAACCATGGTTTGAGGCCAATATGTGACTCTAAGGAAAATGAGTTTAGCTCCAAGTCCCTAATCACTGGATAAGATCATAAAATCACAACACATCACTCAGTACTGTTTAGCAAGAAATGCCTGCCTCTGTAGTAATAATAAAAAAAACTGAATTACAGTCACTGGCTCCTCAAAGATGATGGCTTTTGCAGGTTCAGGTGAAGTACACGATTGTGTATGGAGAGGATGGAGTGCGGCCGATACAGTACAATAACCTCTGTTTCACATTGATGTTTGATTTCTGGAAGTCTACTCAGAAATCTACTTTCAAAAAGAACCATCCTCTTCCACACTCTTCCCATTTTAAACACACGCACACACACACACATATACTTTTATGTCTAATAATTCTGAGTCAAACTCATGCTCTGCTGTAGGTAAAATTCCAGAACAAATGTGGGAGTAACTTCTTATGTACACTATTGTATTAACAAATTTAGTTATGATTTATTCAGTTTATTCACATGTAGACATGGAATTCAAATGTACCGACAGCTGCTGAAACAATTAATGTTTTCTGTAAAATCCATAGAATTACATATGCTAGAGAAGGAAAAGACTCAAACATGTAACAGCCAAGGTGTACTGGTTCATACGAATTCACTGTTACTTCAAATATTCGCGCCACCTCTCTTTATTAGATGCAAGGAATTTCACTAAATAGAAAATGTAGTAGCAAGACCTAATAGTGAGCAACTAAGAGCAAACCAATAACAAGATTTTCACCAAAATAGAAAAGTATATCCACATTTGTGGTCTGCACAAATAGTGAACATTCAAGAGCAGGTACACGTGCCCTGGCATGGAGCAGAAACAACCAGTACAACCAATTACAACTAACCCTCCCCATTTAATAGGTAAAACCTAATCAAATGAAACACTGCTGACAATTTGATGGAATAATCTTGTTTGACAAATATCCCTGAAAGAATATGGAGAGGGAAAATACTCTGAAAACATTGTTCCTTACAATTTCTTCTCAGAAGCCTGTGACTTCCCTTAAGATTCTTTGCACAGTAAAGGATGAACTCAGTATAACATTCTCAATTTCTTTCTCTGAAGCAAGCTTAAATGTTTTTATTCCATCATGTAAGCTTTTAAAAACCCTTCTTTGAGCTCAACAGACCATGAATCAAACTGTCAGTTAATAGGGTGATAACAGTTTAAAAAGCAGCAAATAAACAGACATACAATAAATTGATGGACCCCCACACTGCTCAGATATTTTTTGTACAATTCAGGCAACCACAATCAAGGACATTGTATTCTGGGTAGCTCTCAAGTGCAATTCTTAAATTGCAGAGCCATTCCATTAGCTAGGCATAGGCAGAATAACTCCAGATTTATCATAAGCTGAACAGAATTTATTTTGTTTGTTCACAGAAAGTGTTACACAAGCTTAACTTAAGAGTTAATTTAGCACCAATGTTTTAAAACAAAGGAACAGGATTTGCTAGTGTGACCACAGTCCCATGGTAATCTGCACAAACGTCAAACTAGTTTAGAGTGTGAACAGAGCTTTCGCACAGCTATGCACATCTGACTGTGTCTATTAAGTCAAAGTTAATTAAAAAAATATTTAAAGTAAGCACATTAATCGGTGAAATCTGAAATAAGAGTAGCTACAAAAATAGTCCTACTGTTTAAACTAAACTAATACAAGTCTGTGTGTGTAGATTAGTTTTAACAGTTTCTGCAATTTCCATTTGAATCAAGCGTAGTGAGTTACCCAACTCCACCTCTCACTAAAAGAAAAACCAAACCAAACCAAAACAAACAGAAAAATAACAGTTCCTATTTGGCACAGAATTTTTAGGAAAGGGTGCCAGATCCCCCAACAGGAATATGTTGGGGCTATCTGTGCATGCATACCTATTTTAAATGGTACTTAATAAAATACCAATCTTTCTTTAAAAAAAAAAATAAAAAAAAAAAAAACTGACAGTGTTGTTCAAATAGGAATTCAGTTAGACAGTGATATTTTTAGAATATATTACTTTACATCCTGGATTAAACTGAACATATACTCATCTCAAATATGTTCATACTCAATAATTCATTATTAAGTATGAATATGTTATTATCATATCATTAAAATTAATTATTCAGTGCAGATGTGCTACAGCATGTTCTTCTGGAAGGGTTCACCACAGAGTTTTTCAGCGCTCTTTTTTCCAGTTCCTTTCTGACAAACAGGAAAATGATCATCATCATACCTTGTTTCAAGCTGAATCTCTTGATTCAGTTCCTCTCCTCACAGTCAACCGCCTCCACTTCCTTGTTTGACCTCTTTCTGGATAACTTTTGAGTCTACATTTTTTTCCCCTAAGAACTAACCTGGTCCTAGCTAAAATTTCAGTCCCACTGAAATTGTGTCAAGGATGTATTTAGATCCCAAAGGCATCAAATCTTAAGTGACAATAAACAACTACACAGCAAGCAGCTCAGGCATGGCAGCAGAACACAAACTCAGGGGAATAAGAAATATTTTCTTTCAAATGCAAATTGACATGTAGCAGGTAAAGTTTCCTCAACTGATGAGAGACCTCTCCTGCTATGCAGTGCATGTTTCCAGTAGCAAATAGGTAATTTTCCTGCATTGACTTTTGGGACAGTTTGGGTTTATATTCATAAGGATAAGCAGAGAATGCATCTTTGTTTACTTACAAGACTGGAAATAGCAGCAAAGCTACCATTAATTCCCTGCTGTTTTAAACAGGACCCAAACAATAAGGGGAAAAGTATCCAGCATGACAGTCTTTTTGTCTGTGGACAGGACTGACCTGTAGAGCACAGTGATACTGCTGCTAAATCTGCATTGGTACACAGGCAGGGCACAGTCTGGGACAAGGACCCAAAGCAATGGGAATGAGAAACATTGACAAAAATTGCCAAGTGGGAAGCTTGGACTGTCACTGCACTAGCTAAAAAAATAAAAATTGTCTAGGTGGCAAAGTTAGAATAAAAAAATATTTTAACTGCACAAGAGAGATGTGATCCTTTGCTGTGATTTTCAAGGACTGAAATAAGTACATGCCCAGAAGTGGATACTTAAGCTCCTACACAACAGGTATTCAAGGAAGCAGGTTTTTATTGTAGCTGACGAAATGGGTTTCAAGGGTAATATTTGGGTCTCAGGTACACAGAGCCAAGCCCTTTGAAAATCCAAATGCAATATGCTTGACATGAAGACATGTAGTTCAGTGACAGCGCTGGGAAAATAAAAAAGAGAATTCTTCAGCACAGGAGATAAGGAAAAACATAGCGAACACGGAAGAAAAACTAGAAAATATTTTCTGCTGGAAAAACATTTAACACATCATCACTACAGATCTACAAGAACTATCATTAGTAGGAATGATAATGCCGAGAAGCCATCAGAGAGTTATGAAGAAAGCAGAATGATCCATGTGATCTTTTCTGCTTCTGCCATTAATGATTTGAAGTAATACAGAATAACTAAAAGTTCTCTCTCTTGATCAGGGTTAAAGGCTTATCTAATTATGAATGATTGTGCCTCAGATGAGACATCACAATGATCAAAGCTAAGATATTCGATATAAATGGCCTCTGTGGATGTCCTATTTGATTTGCTTATTTTCAAATAAAAAAAAAAAAAAAAAAGCTCAACTTTGCTGAGGTTCATTCTTAGCCTTCAAGTTTAACAGGGTTGCCCTCTAAAACCATTGATCTATTTCTGCCTATGAACAGCAAACACTTTACTGTGTCATTTAAAAAAAAAAAAAAAAAGAAAGAAAACAAACAGACACACACAAATACTTCCAGAGACACTTAGGAATCAGCAACTGTTGATTCCATCTAATCGATAAGTGGATACATCCTAAACTCATCTTTAACAGAATTGAAATGAAACCCTTATACACTTTGCCAACCTCTGTGTAAATAACTCCTACAAAAACATACATCAGATGATGAGCTGGCAGACGTGACTGAACTGAATGTAATTTTTCTGGTGCACAGAGCCAGCTTTTTCCTTTTTTCCCATGTTACTGATCCTGTTGCTGCCTGATAAGCAAATTAAATTTCTCACAATTGCTAAATAAAATATGTAATTAGCATTCCAATACATCAAATTGCTGCCAGCCCATTCCACTGGTTTGAGAGCTAGGAATGCTCAACTAATAAATAATGCTGCTGATACTGACTTTGGACCATGCCCACAGTTAAGTTGCTACTTAGCTATTTCCCAGTGGTGGTATAAAAGCTGGGTCATAATTTGGAATACAGAAGCCTGGTAAACTACAGATGTGATGGGAAATATGTGGGAAGAGTGATTTACACTTGACTTGGCCAGTTTCTGTCTTTGATAAACGAGGAACAGCAAAAGAAATCCTGTGAAGTCAGGGACCTGAAATGTCTTTGATTCTTTTTTCTTAATGGTAGGTCAACATGTTAAAATTGGAGTGTCTTTTGCCTAGATGAAACAGCTTCATTTTCATATAGAGAATATCAATATGAGGTTAAGTAAATAAATTTGTAATAGCTTGATATTACAGCGATGCATGTTAATGAATCTACAGTAACCAACAGAACCACCCGGAGTTATGTATATCACACATATAAGAATAGTATTCGTTACTTAAATTAATATATACAATTAATGAATAGGTACTAAAGAATGATGTTTCCGATCTGTTTTCCAACATCACTTTGCAATGCCTGCTGCTTATTGTTTCAAACAGGATGGAGTGAGAGTAAGAGAACTCTTGACTGATTATAACTGATTCTTTCAATAAAGATTTCGTGATTGTTCAGAAGGACAGATTTAAATCTGACAAGCTAACAAAATAAATAAATACGTTAATTAGACATTCACTAAAAAGTTGCAAGCCAGCAACCTCGCTAAAATGTGTTTTGTTCATTACAACAATTGTCTTTTTGTTTAAATTTTGGTTTGAGTTCTCTTTGAGAATTGAGATGATCATGATGTGACACACACTTCTAATCTTGATGATTTTGACTTTTTAGTAGCTGCATTATCTGTCCATATCTACTTGTCTGAAACCCGAAAGATATGAAAAGCACTTTGACCAGTTACGAGTTCTATTCTTTTCTCAGCTACATTACTCCCTGAAACTGAGTTTTGCTTTTACTATGTTAAAAAATAGAATTTGGCATTGTTTTTTTCATAACACTAACATTTTTCTTATTATGTTAATGGACTTAGCATAACAAGTGAGGTAGAAGTTGCGGTCTCCTCTAACCGCCATTTTTGAGGTCTCAGACAGTATCTTCAGAGATTTTACCTTTGCTATTAATTCATGGCTGGAGTGTCCTAAATTTAAATTTAAATTTAAATTTGTTGATTGTCTTACTGAATGTGACAACTCAAGTTTTACAACATTTTGGTTTGAAGACACAGATGTTTTGTATTAACAGGCATTGAAATCTAAAGCTTATCCATTGGTCCACTGGTAAAGCTTGTAATACTCAGAAACCTCCAAACTTTTGACTTTCCTGAAACTGATAGAAATTTCCCTGATAAAACTTATTTGTTACCATATGATTTATTAGATAGGCATTAAAGATACAATGCGTTACACAGCTCCACAGAGCACAGAATGCTTCTAGATTTTACTTAACTGAGAGAGAAAATGTTTTAACTCAGACTTGATAGACGCCGTAATTCTGCCTACAGGGAGTCATTCAATTTACGGTTTCCAACACAGTTGAGTAACACTGATGCTACAACTGAAAAAGTGTCCCTGGTACACTGTAATTCTGGCCTTTGTACACCAGTTACTCATCCTTATGACAGGGTAGGGGGAGTGGTGTGCTTTCTCACACCTCGTAGCAGATCCCACAATAGGACACAGTTTAATCTGCCACCAAGACAACTACTCCAACGACTACTAGCACACCCAAAGGTACTTACTACCAACCTCCAGAGGTACTTACTACCAACCTCCACTGTAACAGGAGTGGAGAAAAAACAGGAGTGTTTACAAATTCTTGCAAACAAGAATTTACAAGATTTTTGTATAGCTACTGAGGCTTGTCATGATAGGTAATATTAACTCTGCAAAAACTCTCAAAACTCTCAAAAGATAATGCTATGTTATCTACAGATTTACCCAGAGTTTACTGTGAGATTATTTATGCTGAACATATAATTAATATGTAAATCAGTACAAAGAGAAAATGGATTTTAAAGAATTACTTTTGACAGCTGTTCCCTATGGTCATGCTGCAATGTCTGCTGTATATCCTGTTTCAGGCAAATTGTAGTGGGAGTAGAAAAGCTTCTGTCTTTTGATCCTTTCAGTAAAGACAACTCCTATCTATCTGGATTTTGCAAAAACTCCACTTCCCTATAAAAATTTATGCAATACAAGGGACAAACCTTCTAAGATTCTTCACAGCCACAGGAAATTCAAAAATTGCAATTAAGGATAACTGGCTTAGTGAAGTATAATGTTTGCAGTATATTATATGCTCAGGGCTGTTCGCTAGAAGGTACTTAATATCGTGCCTTCGAGTTCTGACAGCTTCTTAACTCAGCAACAGCATGGTGTGAATGTACGGACAACTCCGTCTCATGCTGTGTCTGAGCTGGAATTTCTTTCCAGGATCTGGAATCTGTGGAAACTCAACATGTCAGCACAGAGCTAAAAAACAAAGGTTTCAAGGTTTCCATAGCATGGGGTATATTTACATTGCATTCCATTACATGTCCTGTAGCAGCCACGCTATTCAGACTTTTCCATACCTGAGAGGGAGTTCTCCCGTTACCCAGGAGGTAAGAAGTTAACCGTGTACAGATCTAACTGCCAAACCCAAATATATTCAGTTACAGACTGATCCAAAGGCTCCTGAGGCTGAGTCGATCTCTTCTTATTTTGCATTAGTAGCACTCAACTTTTCTTCAACTCCCACTGAATGGGCTGGTGGACAAAACGTAAGTAACACTTACAAAATTACCTCCAACTTAGATGGGGTGAAATTACCTTGGTACTGCAGCACACTGGCTATGAGCGTGATGGCGCAGGCCCCTACTGCTCCATAACAACAGGTTAAGAGCAAACTACCAGATACACCACAGTGACAAATGTCTGCTCATTGGCAAAGGTTACTATTTTTCCAGGGAAGACAACCACTTAAAGAGAAGCATTCTTCATGCTGGAAGACCGAGAACCACAACAGCGTTTTGGTTTTTTAGATCTTCAAATTAGTACAGATTTTTGTCATGTCGGGGTTCTACATCTGTTTAAATGTTGTAAACATTTATGAATATTAATTACCATTTGTTCCAGAAGAGCCGTAAATCAGTTAATTAGGAACCTGTCATCATGTTTATATTGTCTAAAGGAAAATCTAAACCACAAGAGAATAAGAAATTAAGCCAAAATATAGTCTACAATAATAATTTATAAATACATAAATTGGTGCACTCGGAGCCTTCACATAATGTGAGGTGATCTATTTTTTTTTTCCTACAGGTCTTATTTTGATCTAATAAATAAACACAAGAGCTGAAATATATATTGCGATGACATTCCATTAACAGTTAGGCAAAGCACAGATCAAATGGGCCAGTTTTGGACTCTCAGCTCAAAGAGGCCAGCAACTTCAGCAGGTTCTAAATTCAACAACCTGAGAATTACAGAGAACGAACCCCTCAAATCAGCAATAAAAATAAATTACCTATAAATAAATTATATACTGACAAATAATAAAGGCTCAACTGGCAAATATTTAACATTGGAACTTTCCTTCCTATACAACTTCTTCCAATATTTATTAAGCTAATCATTTCAGTGTTTTATGAATGCAAATTGCTTTTTCTCCATACTCAGTTAATTTTATCTCTAAACAATTAAGTCTCCTCACTGATTCACATAACTTACACTCTGGATCATTCATATACTCTAGCCAGCTATACTTATGATTTACATTCTTCCCTCACAGGTTGGGGAGAATATCGCACATATAAATTGGCAGCACAAGTGTAACAAAAGGTCCTTTAAAATATTTGCCTGACTTTGACCCTTCTGTAAGTATAATGTATTAAAAAGAGGCTCTGCAGAAAGGCTCAGCTATAGCCAAATGCTGTTTTCATTAATATTCTAAGATCCAGAAGTTTTACCTGTGAACCAGACTCCTCTTAGGTTTTAAGATTTCTCACTGAAGAAAGTACATAATTTAAGTCTGCCAACGAACGGGTGCAAAAAAAAATAAAATTAGCAGTGCTTTAGTAAGTAGCAGTCTCACTATTAACACTGACTCATAATGTTATTTCAGCACACAGGAGAAAATTACTTGTACGAGGGGACAAACTTCTAAGTGTCTAACACTGAAATGCAAACCCCTCTAATATGAAGAGCAGTGAAGGAGACAAAGCCAGCCACCAAGAAATGTATTTCACTGCACAATCTTGCCAATGTAGGTGGCTTTTTTGCTTCAAAAGAGTTTTGATGGACACTTGTTCACTCCTTTTCTACTCATTTTCAATTAAAACTTGCATGAGTTAAATTTCAACATTATCAGAAAAGCATCAAAACACTTCCAAATCTTCCATGCAGCTGATAGCTAACATGCAAATGCCTAAAATTTTACTCATTGCTTCATGAGAAGTATCTGCATGTAAATTTTACATATTTTTTTCCACTTTCATGCAAATGAAATAATGTAGGGCATGTAAGTTAAAATAAAGGTTAATTCCCTCTCTCACACATTTTACCCCTTTTATGACTATTATGACTCATGTGCATCAGAAAACAGTGTATAGGGTGTTTTCCCATGAGTTAAAGCCCAGTTAAAGTTAACGACTGCTTTCTCTTTTTTTGGGGCCATCAAGTCTCACCTCAGTTGTCATCAATCCCCAGGAAATCCCTGGTTCCTGAAATCATTATTGCTTAATTGAAAGGATAGCAACCAACACAGTAGAAAACATATAGCCTTCTACTGGGAATGTATGAAGTACAGGCTCACATTCAGGAACTCTTTTCTTTCACACCCTCAGATCAGGAGTTGAGAACAACCTGGGAGGGGAAATAAATCTGAGGATACAAAGAGCTTCAGCAACAGACCAGCAGGTCATAAATAAAATCCCCCCACAAACACCAAGTGGTTTTGTTTTTCTTTTCCCTCTTTCTTCTTTTCTTTAATCATTATTCAACCTGACACGAATCCTAATTAAAATTTTACACAGTGTGTCTTTTAATTAGCCGTGGCTGGAGTGGTGAAAGCTATCAATATTTAGCAGGATAATTGTACGAAATGACTTTTCAAAAATGAACAGCAGGCATGAATCCACTTAACAGCAGGGGGTTATTCAGACACACACTCTGCAAGATGGGGTGCCTCAGATAATGCGTGAGAGATAATAATGCACACAGGGAGTGACACATGCTACCATATTTTGTGCTTCATTGGTTTTCTGCAAACAGTATTTGGCTCTTGGTGCACTCAGGACATCAGGTCCACACAAGCTTCAAGCTGGTGATTTTTATCTTTATGTTGTTGATTTATTTTATCTTAAATAGAAGGATGTGTTTAATAACAACACACACAAACGAAAGACTGAGACACAGCTCCATGTATGACCTATTTTGATTATACTGTGCAGAGGTTAACGGTGAACAAGATCAAGAACAGAAGCTTGCTTGCTTGCTTTCTTCATCTTTCAAAAAGAAAAGAAAAAAAAGCTTTGCCCATCCTGGTAGAATATAAAACCGTAAATTAATTTCTGTTTTGCAATTGTATGGTGTAAATGTACTCAGCTTTATTTTAAGATAGCTCTGTAACAGTTAACTTCTCACATAATCTTTCCATTCTTTCACAAAAGAACTGGGACAGGCAAATTGCAACCTGATGTGATTGTTATGGCACAAAATGAAAAAGAAAAAAAAAAAAAAAGCAGAAAACACCTGCAAATGTTTCCCACATGGACCAAGGAAATGTTCAGTAACTTCACATAAAATGGGGTTCCG